>PVHX01025524.1:0-22247 GCA_004024805.1 Geosciurus inauris | reverse complement strand
TCAAAAGACAGTAGAGGTTAAAGAGTCATGCATGGACTGGCTAAAAAAAAAATCACCACCATGTATAAAATTATTTCCATGAGGAAAGCTATTGTTATTATAAACTTTGTAAAAACTTTTATACCACAACCTATGTATTAAGAAGGACACCTTGCAAAATTAATACTCAAAGATTTACATTAAAACAGAGGTTCTTTTAGATATAAGCATATGCAGGTATTTACTAACCCTTCCCAAACAAACAAACAAAAACACAAAAAAAGGAAAATAAATAAAAAAAAACACATACAGGGAAAGGCTTTGATTCTAGGACTGTGATTTTTGAGGAGGATCAGAACTCGGGAGTCTGGATTAAGAATACTTTAAAATATTTATTTTGTCTTAATATTTTAAACATTGTCTATTCTTTTGCTTATCAGTTTCCAAACTAGCATATTTAGTGTAAGTCAGGTAGGAAGCAAAAACTGGCTGATGAGTTGCTTCATATGAAATTGAATATAAGTGTAAAAGACATGATAAAGTTGGCATTTACCTGGGTTTTATAGTCTTAATAGATATCCAGTGGGATTCTATTCGATGTAAACAAATGGATCAATAAATATATAGAATAATTTTGTTTTTAATGAATTTTGCTTTTTATATTTTGTGACTAGCAATTTTTGGTTCGGTATAAGAGAAAAAAATATTGCTTTCTAACTCAGTCATCTCTGAACCCCAGTAAGATGGTTGGCTTTCAACTCGGACTGTCTGAGTTCTCATTCCTGCTATCATTTACCATTTAAGTGACCTTGATCCAATAACCTGACCATTCCAGGGCGCTCTGTAGATAATAGAATAGCAATATTTTTTTATTCAGAGTTGTTTTGAGTGGTCAATGAGAACATATATTTTAAGTACTTAGAACATAGTGGGGGAAAATAGTAAGAAGTACTTAATAAATTTTGACTGTTACTTATAGACTATGGTTTCATATCGACTGATGCTAGTATTTGTTGTTCTATTTTTGTAGTGTTCTTTTACCATCATACTAAAGAGTTTAGCTTTATTTTCACTGAGAAAAGATTCTTTGTCAGAGTATGAAGACATTTAATAGATGTTATTTCCATTAAATGATCAGTGAACTGTTAACACAGCATTTTTGGGACTCCATTAGTATTGCTCCCCCATTTGCAATCATTATTTGTGTAGCTTAGTGTAGAAAAGTGTTTAGTTTCAATAAAGCACAGACATCACTCACAAAAAACTAAGGTACCAAATATGTTTACAAACATTCCCGAAAATTTCTATTAGTGAGTGGATAAACAGGGCAATAGATCATTTACACAGTCTAGATTTGAAAAGTGATGCATGGAGAGGCATCACAGAAGTCTGACATAGCCTATTTTAAGGATTTCTAAAATCTTTAATTTGACAAGAAGACCCTTAGATGTGAACTTTACCGTATTTAATGAACAATTCAACACATGTGTTGAACTCAATATATTAAGAAGCAAAGAGGACCAATCTCCAGAATGCCTCCCTCATAAAGTGTCATTCCCAAGACTGAGGCAGAAACGTACATAAACTTTTCTTTCCAAGAAAAATCTTTTTGGAAAATATTGACCAGAAGAGCCTTCCTGTGTGTACTCCAGCAATTTCCAAAGCAGCATCTGCTCAGTAGAGCGTCTTAGTCACTATTAACATCAATGAGAGTGTTTTCTTTGAATGCTTAATTCTTATAGTTAGTGAATTAGTAGCAACAGACATCCTTAACTATTTCTGGATCACTGCCAGTATGAGGAAACAGAGGTAGCCACAGGGATCCTGCCTCATTAGGAAGATCAGCAAATTAATCAATAAGTGTCAGCAAGACACACATACCACACCTACTGTCAAGGACAGCATGACATTGCTATATTCACTAAGGAAGCATCACCAAGCTTAGGAACTTATCTTTTAGACATCAATCAGAAATTAATATAACCCATTCCACTCTAATTCCATGTCAGAAAAATGATAATCTAATCTAAATAAATCTAAAATAAATCTAAAATTTTAAGGTAGATGGACCTTAAAATAAGGAAGTCAACCTAAGTCAATGTCATTATATTACAACAGAGCAAACTGAAACCTAGAAAGCTTAAATAATTTGCCTAAGAAAACAACAATTATTTGACGGTCTAGACTGACAAGTATTCTGTTTCCCCAGATAGAAATGCAAATTCCAGTGTTTCCTCATTTCTTGTCTCCTTCAATTCCTTCATTTATTTTTTCCATTGTTTATTTATAATATATATAACATATATATGCACATATGTACAGATACATGTATGTATATCTCTATATTATATGTAATAGATGTAACATGTATGCACATATATGTGTATGTGTATATATATGTATCTCTTTCTCTCTTAAGTATTGTTTCTAATAGGAATAGAGAGAGACAGAAAAAGAGAGTGTGTTCAAGAGTGAGTGAATTTGTTGATCCTCAACATTTTTGAAAACATTGTACATCAGGGATTTTTTGCCAGTATCCATCCTGGATTCCAGCATTTGTGGCCATTCCTATTGCTGCCATGAGACATTCAACAAGGAAAAGCATTCCCTGAGCTAGCCAGATAAAAAACAATAACTTGAGCAGCATACACATGGCCCTGAGTGGTACATGGTTAACTCTCAAAACTGGTCCCCTTCTCTCTTTTTCTTGCATTACTGCAAAGGACTTTGATTTCTTCTTTAACTGAGGCTCTTTATTTTAATCACAGATAACACCTAGAAACCATCCATGTGTTTAAAGTTACTTATCCTCACCCAGGGAAAAGATCTAAGGAGATGCTTTTGAAGGATTGTCTATTTTACCTCAAAATACATTTTCTGATGTCTTAAATACTGATTTGTGGGGTCACTGAGGCCAATTCCTAACTCTTATACTTCTTTAGAATAAAAAATCCACCCTTTCAAATACTCTATAAAATGCTTTCATCACAATTTTGAATGCATTTGCAACAAAAAAAATAAATAAATATCTGGATACACATATAAATTTACCAAATTTCATTTTTTGCATTTGCTTTATAATTTTATTATTTATTTATTTTTTGTTCCAGGTATTGAATGCAAAGACAACCACTGAGTCATACCCACAGCCCTTTTCTTTCTTTATTTTTTTTTTATTCTGAGAGAGGTTCTCACCAAGTTGTTTATGGCCTTACTAAGTTGTAAAGACTGGCTTGAAACTTGTGATCCTGATGCCTCAGCCTCCCAAACTACTGGGATTACAGGTGTGTGCCACTGCACCTGTTTCTTTATAACTTTTGATGAAGTAAAACATCATACAGAGTGCAAGCCTTAAAGGTGGGTGTCATCAATCTCACTCTTCCCTCCATGTGCAAACTATGGTATTGTACCTCTTATGCAATATTCATATTATTACTGCATGTGTATACATTCATAAAATATATATTGTTATTCCTGTGTTTAAACTTTGAAAGATTCCATCATTTTATACTGGGAATTCTGCTGCAATTGTTAATTATTATGTTTAGTAAGTTTTTTGTAATTAATAGATGAAACGTTGGGGCCCATGCTACTCTGAATTATTATATAAATAGTGTAAGTTATCTTTTCTATCCATTGAAATTTAAGGTTGCTTGTCACTTACTCCTATTAAAAATAATACTTAAATATTGTGCTCATTGAATACTTAAATAAGAATGTCTTGAAGGTACACACTGTGTAAGTGAACCTTCTCATGAGGTAAAAGCTTAGAGCAATTTCTGTAGGAGGACTCTCTGACCCTCAACACTTCCCCTCCCTCTTTTCTCATTCTATGCTGATGAAAGGCACTGCCTGAGAGCAGTGCCTCACTGTTTGTAACTTTTGGCCATGATTGGTCCAGGACTGTATATAAGCTTCTTTACTTTCTGGAATAAATGGTGTTTCTGCGTCTCACTCCAGCAGAACAGTTTACCTACACCAGAGTCTGGGTGGAATGACTCTGCGGACCATCACCCCAAAACCTTGTCCCATGAGACCCCACTTCGTCTTTCCCAGGAAGGGACGTCTGTCGGGACCCCGATTTGTCGAGCAGACCCACAAGGCACGACTTCAAACAATAAATTTCTACTTCTCCTTTGCCATATTCTGCCAGATTGCTCTTCAAATGATTACAACTCACAGAACTGCCAGCATTTCAGAACTTGTTTTGCTAGAGACTTTACATTATTTGTTATTGTCAACTTTTTAATTTTTGCCAATCTGATGGGTATAAACTAATGCCTTATTGCTTTAATTTGCATTTAATGGATTGCTATTAAAATGAACATCTGTTCAAATGTTTATTAGCCATTTGGATGTTTACATCTGTGAAATGCTCATTAAATTCGTCTTTCGTTTTCTATTGAAATATTTGCCTTTTTCTTATTGCTTTCTTGCAGTTCTTTATATATTCTGGATGTATGTTATAGGTGTTACAAATACCTAATTTGAGTCTATGGCTTCAATTTCAGTTTGTTCACTGTGCACTTTGATATTCTGAGCATTTTGTCTGTTTTTGTAATTTGAAATGGATCAGTATTTCCCTTCTTTGGTTTGTAATTATTTGTATTTTAAAAAATTAATCCTTCCCTAATACAATGTATAAGAATTATCTATGACATTTTTTGTAAAACATAAAAAAATCAGCCTCTCACATTTAGATCTTTAATCCACCAACAATTTACTTGCAATATTAAGTATGGTTATTTTATTTTGCTATGTGAATGAATTATTATCACTTCTGTATTATTCACAAAATATTCAACACAATGCTAAATTGTTCTATCACTTAACTATTTTCCATATATGTATCATTTTGTCGCTAAACTATCATGTCTGGTATGTGATATGTTTTCAAATAAATATCTATGAAATGAATATCTTTAGGTGTGGATTTACTCTCCCTTGCCTACTTTTTCTTCAATATTTGCCAAACTATTCAATCTTTTGTTCCTCATGGAAAATTTCATACAACAGTTCGACCTCTGCAAAAAATATTATTTGTAATTTAATGGGATTTATAGAAAATTTGGAGATATCTTCCCTTTCAATATTATAGAATATTCCCTTCTGTGAACAAGAACTTTTCTACTTGGGTTTTTTATCATAACTTATATTAATAATTTATACTTTTTATTCATAAAGATCTTTCACTCTTTATTCTATATATAATTTGCAAATTTGTGAAATTACATTTAAAAATGTTTTCTTCATTTTTACATGATTTCAGGGCCAAATTAATTTTATGTAACAAAATTAGACATTTGTTATTAGCTACTAAGGTTAAATTGGTTCTGAGTCTTAATCTCTTTTTCTACACATATAATCATATTAGGAGCAAAAAATGATATATACGTGCTTTTCTTTCAAAATGTTTCACTTTCATTCCCATTTCACTGTATAATCAACACATACTATTTGTAGGCTTTAAAGAAATTGCTATAAATTTCAGCATCATGATGCAATATTTTACTATATTCCTTTTAGCTAATTTCTAAATGACTTAGATTTTTAAAAATTTTCAGATTCTCTTCTTTAAGAAGGCTATTAAGGCTCAATTAAGGCTATTCTGTGCCTTCTAAGTGATACTTTACTTATATTTAATATACTTTTATACATTTTCATTATGGTTCAGTACCAAATTATCTTTCATTACTATTATGTATTAAAAAATAAAACCATAATCTACTTATGAGATCATTTTCTTCAAATGGGTTAATAACAAATAGATTAACACCTTTAAATATTACTTTTTTGTTTCTTGTATGTACCAGGGGTTGAACCCAGAGGCACTTAACCACAAGCAACATCTCCAGCCCTTTCTTATATTTTATTAGAGACAAGGTCTCACTGAGTGGCTTAGGGACTCGCTAAATTGCTGAGGCTGGTTTTGAACTCGCTATCCTCCTGATTCATCTTCCTGAGTCTCTGGGATTACAGGTATGTGCCACTGCACCTGGCTCAAATATTAACTTTTTAACTTTGAGGAATGATATTAAGTTAAACTTAAAATGGATAAGCAATAAGCCTGAAGTACATAGGTATATAATGTTCAAATTCAAACAGCTTATACCAAGCATTCCATATCCCTGAATATCCCTGTGTCAGTAACACATTTTCACCTTGTGCCCCCTTTCAGTAAATGTGTCTCCCTTGAAGAGCCCCAGTCTCATGCCTCCTTTTGAATTCTACTACTCAAATCCCAAAACTCTTCACTCCTGTCTGTAAATCTCATTTAAAACATGTAGATATCTCTAACAATAATTCATAACCATCTAACATCATCTGGTGAAGTCACAGTACAAGCCCATTGCTTGGCTTTTTGCTTCTTGGTGACTGGCTCCTTTAGATATGCCCAGGGCTTTAGCTGTGCATTTGAAACAGTGTTTATTGCACTTATGTTAATTTTCATTTTGTGTGTATGTTGTTGCAACAGTTTTAAATTCTTTCTATTAATATATTATTGGGATCAAATGCCTGATGTTCTACTTTTATTCTCATTTGTCTATCAATAAATAGGACTTTCCAGTCCCAACACCCATGTTGGCATAGCTCATAGCAGTTTCTTTTCTAATCCATGCTACATTAAATAAGTCATGGCTCAATTCAAATGTCTGTGTCGCATCTAATGGTTTCTTTCCCAATACCTTCTTTATGTTGAACAAAAAGGTGAATTCACAAAGGTGAATTAATATTATTTTCTTGTGTACTTTACCTACCTTCTTAGCAGCCAGCCTTTGTGATTACATAGAGATTTCTACAGATCTTAACACTATCCGTGTGGATGGCTGACATGCTTCATCCTGGAAGTCGGTTCTGATCTGAAGATTCTGGCTGTCAATATGTGCTAGGAAAAATTCTGGGG
Organism: Geosciurus inauris; assembly: GCA_004024805.1. Lineage (NCBI taxonomy): Eukaryota > Metazoa > Chordata > Mammalia > Rodentia > Sciuridae > Geosciurus > Geosciurus inauris. The sequence goes on along the minus strand of PVHX01025524.1, from coordinate 15,364 downwards.
ACTTCTGAATTGGGAAGTGGGAGGTCATAACTGATAGCAAAGGAGTTGTGTGTCAGGGAGTTTTAAATCACTGTACAGTAACATATTATAGCTTATTATTACCCCAAACATGCATAAGACACATCAAAATAACTCACATTTTGGAGGAAAGAATGTTTTTAAAGTACACTGTATTAACATGCCTCCCAGGTGCCTCTTTCTTTTCAACTCTCTATTTCCAAATCACCCTTATTCAGTTAGCAAGAGTATGGAGTTTGGATTCAGGTATGTACCAATTGCAATCTTGATTCTACCACTCACTAGGGTAACTTGGGGTTTTTTGTGTCCTCTCACACATGTATCATTTAATACTTTAATATCTACTACATTCTAGCTATTACACTAGATGGCTTAGTATTCACTACTATAATTACTTAGAAATGCCCTGTGAGCTAAGTATTATGATGCTTGTTTTTAGATGATAACACTAAGTTTCTCAACCCCATATTGTTCTCAATTGCAAAAGTATAAACTGTAATAATTTGGTACCATTTTCTATAATGTGGCCATTATAGAATTTATAGCTATTTGAGAATAGGGAATATAATATTCTCATAGAAATAAAATTTAAAAATCACATTATTCCCTGAACTGTAGTGATAAAATATATTGCATTAATTTTAAATATGTATATGGACATATCTATATATGTAGTGATTTCACTATGCTATAATAAATCAGTATCTCTGAACTATTTTCTGTGGTTACTAGTGTTTTCCTATTTATTTAGGTAACTAATGATCACATATTTTTTTAAATATAGAATGAGGATAGTTTTACTTTTTTGACATCATAGAAAACCATATCAAAAATAAAATTAATATATTGGTCAGAGTCCAGCTGGGATAATATAAATCATTGGTAATGATTTAAAGTTGGTTAACTATTAATATTTAAAGTGGATTCTAAGGGGCCAAGAATTGGCAGGTGAAAAAAATTTAAGCAGCTATTATCACTAAGTTTGGGAAGAGTAGGCAATGAAAGGACAAATAATGGAGGACTTTGAAGAAGGTCTTCCCCAAGAGATGGACTCAGACCTCTTCAAAGAGGGTCCAGCTACTACAGGAACATTCAGTGTTCCTGTGGTGAAGGAAACTGAACTGCTTCAAGACTTGTCCCAACAACTGGGAGAAAGCTACCTGAGAACATGACTAGAACTACCAGGCAAATGGTCTCCAAAACTGTGTGTATGGACAAAGCTGGTTTGTATAATCCACTGGCTCTTCATACTGAACAATATAGAAGGAAGGTCTGAACCCAGAAGGGAAGTGCTTGTCTGAGATGGGACTATTGTCCAGAAACTGTCATGCAGAGACTTCTATTGACAAAGTCTAACATGGCATGAAGTGACAAAGGAGAAATGTCTAAAGGCTAGTAACAAACTTGTGTTAGCTCCAGTAACACAAGTTTGTTGGAGAACTCTAAATTATCCAGCAAATTTAAAAATGTGTGTAATTCCTTGAAAACATACCAGAAATATTTTCATAAATGTTTCTCATGTACAGTTTCCTTTTATATTTGAATAATCATGAAATGGTTTTGCAAGACTGGCTATTGAATTAGAACTTATTTTAAATTTAGGAACTTTCCTTCAAAGAACAGTAAAATAAATTAAGCTTCTTGAGGCATGAGTAACTTTTGCAATGAGGTAGATTGAAGATAGAAAGATTCTAATTTGAAGACACTTAATTTTGATATCCTTACAGTAAAAAATATTTTTTGAAGAGGTAAAACTCTAGAGACAGTGTCGTGGCTGCCAAGGGCTAAGAAAAAGGAATGAATAGATTTAGCACAGAGGATTTTTACAGCACTGAAACTGCTCTGTATAATTTATAATGATGGATACATGCCATTATGTATTTGTCCAAGCCTACGTAATATACAATACTGAGTGTGAACTCTAATATGAACTAGTTTGGATGATAATGATGTGCCATTGCAGATTCATGAACTGTAACAAGATATTTCTCTAGTAGAGGTGTTGATAGTGGGGGAAGCAATATGTGGAAAATCTCTGTTTCTTCTGTTTAATTTTGCTTTGAACCTACAATCACTATTAAAAAATAAGAATGGTATACATATCTCTGGCTGTAGTTTTAACTCAACTAATTTGGTTTTTCTATGCCAAAGGCTTGATGAGAACACTCTAAAAACAAAGAAATTATGTATATTGTCAATCACATTTCTTCTCCTCCTTTCCTTTTCCTCCTCCTCCTCTTCCTCCTCCTCCTTCTTTTTATTGTTTTAGTCAGTATTTTCCCTGCTGTGACAAAAAGACCCAACTAGAACAACTGTAGAGGAGAAAAACTTTATTTGCAGGCTCACAGTTTCAGAGGTCTTAGTCCACAGAGACCTGGATCCATTCTTCAGGGCTCAAGGTGAGGCAGGACATCATGGCAGAAGAGTGTGGAGGAAGGGAAACAGCTCACACAATGATGAGAAAGCAGAGAGAAATACTCCATTTGCCAGATAACAAAATATATAACCCAAAGCCACACTCCCAATGCCCCACCTCCTCCAGCCACACCCCACCTGCCTTCTGTTACCACTCAATTCCATCACATGATTAATTCACTGATTGGGTTAAGACTGTTGTAACCCAATCATTTCTTCTCTGAACCTTCTTGCATTGTCTCACACATGAGCTTTTGGAGGACACCTCACATTCAACCTATAACAATTATAATTATTATTTTTATTATTATAATACAAGGGATTGAACCCATGGGAACTTTAATACTAAGCTACATCCCCAGACCTTTTTTTAAATTAGTATTTTGAGATAAGGTCTCACTAAATTGCTAAAGGTCTTTTTAAATTGCTGAGCCTGGCCTCCAACTTGTGATCTTCCTGCTTCAGCCTCCTAAGTGGCTGGGCTTACAAGCATGCACCAGCATGTCTGGCAGCCTTTCTTCCTTTTATGTTAATTATCTCCAGTGTTATGTAACAGTAATAGAAAATTGACTACACAACTGCATTTGCTAATTGCCAGAGATAAACATCTGTCACCTGTCCATTGGCCCTTGAGTGTTTACTATTAAAGCATTATTCATTTAGTTTGCGGATTTGAACCCTTTTAAAATAACAGATAACTTAGAAACAAATACTAAGAAAGGTGTCCTTTATTTCTGTGTGTGTGTGTGTGTGTGTGTAAATGTGATTCCAATACTTTCCTGATAGGCAAAACAAAGGTAAAGGATAAACATACAGACAACTATGGAGAGCTGGAAAATGAATGCTTCACAATGGAAAAATGGTTTTAAAATTAAGGGAAAGGGGAGCCAACAGATCAATAGCCAGCTTGATAAACTTTTTACACTTGGGGGTTCTTTTCTAATCCCAGTGTCTATTAGCTGATACAAGTATGAAAATATGACAAATTATACATATATATTAGTGTGTGCGTGCACATGTATATATATATATATATATATATATATATATACACACAGATATATACATATATATATGTAACTTCCAATAATGTACAATATATAAAATAGAGTAAGCCTTAAGGAAGAAAACCAAAAATAGCAATTTCTTTTATTTTTTAAAATATTTTTTTAGTTGTAGATGGACACAGTATCTTTATTTTATTTATTTTTATATGGTGCTGAGGATCGAATCCAGTGCCTCACGCATGCGGGGTAAGCATTCTACCACTGAGCCACAATCCCAGCCCAAAAATAGCAATTTTTTAATAGAATGGCTTAACTCAGCTGCAGAATACAAAGAGTTCTGAGGCAATGACCTTGTTCTTACTTCTTTATCCAGTGTTTGTAATAGGAATTCCATCCCTCTGAAGGCCTTTTAAAGAGCTAGAAATTCTTGGAGTGTTTTCAAAAAAAATTGTTTTGAGATCTATAAGATCCTTTTCCTGTTCAATTTTTCTATACAGTAAATTGTTCCATTTTTGTGATTTACCTGTTTTCTTTAATTAGCTATTTTGGGAAAATATAAGAGAAAAATGTTACAAGTAGTGAGTTAGATAGTAAAGATAAGATATTAAAGATGTGAGAGGGAAATATAAATGGAGCATGATGCTGATACTTGGCCAATTGTTTCTGCATATTCTTTAAAGTTCAGAAACCTTTCCCAAGTTAACCAAACTATAATGTGTACACATGTCAAAAGATCATGTTGTACATGACAAACATATATGACATGTATAAATTTTTATTAGTTGTTTAACATATTTCTTTGAAAACAATATCATCATTGAGAGAAACTAAGTACAGGTTATGAAAGGGATTTGTCTGCATTATTAAACAACTATAGAACCTACAATTATTTCAAAAAATGTTTAATTTTGTAAAGTGAAGGGAAAATAAAAGGTTTCAGATTTTAAAAGTTATTAAGCTATTTAGAACATCTGGGTTCTTCTTATAGTCTGGATATTAATCCATCACCAAATGAATAGTTCTAGAATTTTTTTTCCTGTTCTGCATCTGGCCTTTTTACTCTGTTGATGTATTCCCCTGGCTTTGCAGAAACCTTATAGTTTAATATGCTCCAATATATCTATTTTTGCTTTAGTTGCTTTTGCTATGGGGGTCTTGTCCAAAAAAATTGCTTGCATATACTTACATCTTCAAGTGTTTCCCCGTTATCTTCTAGTGGTTTCATAGTATCGGGTCTTATGCTAGATCTTTGATTCATGTGAATTAAATTTTGTATAAGGGAAGAAATAAGGGTCAGATTCCAATCTTCTGCATGTGAATATCCATTTTTCTCAGAACTATTTAGGGTAGATGCTATCTTTTCTCTTGTCTATATTTTTTGCATCTTCATTGAAAATCAGTTGGCTGTAAATATATAAGGTAATTTCTGTTCTCTTGTGTTGGGCATCTATTTTTATGCCAACACCATGATGTTTTCATTACTATAGCTTTGTAGTGTATTTTGAAATCAAATAGTGTGCTGCCTCCAGCTTTGTGGTTTGTTGTAGTTGTTGGAGATTATTTTGGTTGTTTAAGGTCTTTTTTGCTTCCATGTGAATTTTAGAATTGTTTTTCTGTAGATTTGTAAAGATTGGGATGGGGATAATCCAACTAAAAATGGGCAAATTATATGAATAGGAAGAAATTCAAATGGCCAACAATTGTGTGAAAAAATGTTCAACATTGCTAGCCATTAGGGAAATTCAACCAGAACTATAGTGATACATAATCTCAATCCATTGAGAATGGCTATTATCAAAAAGACAAATACAGCAAATACTGATAAGAATGTAGAGAAAAGCAAACTCTCAAAAACTGTTGACGGAAATGTAAATTAGTACAGTCATCACAGAAAACAGTATGGGAGTTCTTCAAAAAATAATAAAAAATAGATCTTCCATATGAATCAGCTGTCCCACTTCTGACATGTGCCCATAGAAAATAAACTCAGTTTACCACAGAGATATATGTATGCCCAAATTTATTGTTGCGCTACTCATAATAGGTAAGAAATAAAAACAACCTAGGTGCTCAAAACTGGATGAATAGATGAAGAAAATATAGAGAGAGTATTGATTTCTTATGTCAAAAAAATTAATACCAAATGATGCAAAATATTAATAGTTACTATTTTTATAAACCAAAGTAATTAAAAAAAATTCAACCTTTTAAGCCTCTCTTTTTGTATCAACATTTAATTTTTCAGTCATTGTCATTGGTTCCCTTAGCCACTGGCCCCATAGAAAAAATGCCTACTCCTCTTTCCAGCATTTATCTACCCCTTTTTAATTCTTTCAGAGCCTTAAAGTAACAACTGCCAAGCTTATTGTTGGGCTATCCCAGAAGATAGCAATGACCTTGGTCCCAGGTCTGGATATTTTACGTAGCATATAGAATCAGTACCTGATTTTTGTTTTAATTATTAAAAAAAAAGAGAGAAACAAAACACCAAGATTTTAGGCCAAGGTTAGGGTGGTGGTAATATACAGTTAGACAGAGCTACCTGGGATCAAGTAGAGGATACCAGTACCCATGGCTTCTACTTCCAGGGTATTGTAGTTGGCATCTCCAAATATGTAAGTGCCTGGACAAAATGTCCTGAATAATTTGAATTACTCATTCTCTAGAGTCACAATTACAAAACTCAGTTTAAAGACCCATTTTTGAAAGATTCTTTAACAAATCAGATTACAATTTTTTCTTTGGATGGGAATTTAAAGCATTTATTGTTAGCTTGAGGAAAGTAGCTAACATCAGGGCAAGCAATGCTCAAAATAACCAAGATTTTTAGAACCTAGATAGAGAAGAAAGGAGAGTTGATTGCTCAATATATAACTAAGTAGAAAGGGATGTTATCAGCAATTAACTACAAAGCTTGATTGCGAAGGAAAAGCTAAAGTAGAAACATTTTTAAAAAGTTGAAAACACTACAGGGAGCTCCACAGGATTTAGAATTTCTAAGAGGCCAGAATCAATTTATATTTTCTTGTTTCTAGGCAGTATTCAGCTTTTGGCAATTTTGTTGGGATGTGGGGGATACAACTGCTGAGAATATATTTTTAAATTAGAATAAACCAGAATGACCCCAGAGGTTTCATCTGTACCCCCCCCATTTTCTCTTGTACCTTGCAAATAAGTTATCACCACAACCCCAAAATGGAAATGAAATATTGCAGTGCAAGCCTTCATTAAAAATCAAGCAAAATTTAATTGCTTGCAATAGTCATGACAAGATTTATGATTAACTGCTAAGTCACTCAAAAGAGAGATGACCTAAAGAAAAATAAACGTGGAAGGAAGAAAACGGTAAGTAAATAAACAAGGGTTGTTTGCAATTTGTTACAGATGTTGCAAAGGAAATAATACTATATTAAAAAGAAACCATTTTTTTCCCTAATGAGAGGAAACCTGATATTACCAGAATTTGCCTGTCTTCTACTAATGCATTTCCTCATAATCTCAGAGTTAAGAAAGTTGGTAATGGTCAAAAATATATTCCCAATTAGGTTTATGGAATCAGCTGTGTATCAGAGAGCCACAGAAGGGAAGATTTGTGTCAGGTATCAGGGCAAAGGAAAATATACAGATGTGCATTAGAAACAGTTTGAATGTCCTTAGATACATCACAACTGTGGTAGATATAGTTGCTGAGACATAGGTATGCAATCACCTTCTCTAAGAGTAATTTACTATGACCCAATTATTATTACCCTAGGATTTCTTATGTGTTCCAACACTTGTTTAGATATTTTAGTCTGTCAATGTAAAGCTATAGTTCTAAAAGCTAAGGATGTTAAGAGATGCAGAAATGTATAAATTTGTGGTTTCTGCTTCAAATAATAGTTCTGCTTGTTTCTTTATATTTTATTTTTTTCTTCAAATGTAAAAATGGTATTGGAAAATTATTACAAATACTAATCTCTTAACCAACAGAAACAGCAAAGGACATCTTTTTCCAGCTTATCTTTTTCAGTATCCAGATATACATACTTTACAACCCAAAATCTAGCCATGTCTCAATACTTAATATTTTGGGATGCAATCATGCACACTCTTCCCTCCTTTTTGGCAAATGTGGATGGGTTCTATGCCATTCCTAAGCCATCCTACCTTGTGGACCATCATTCAGGCACTATAGGAAATGAATCTATCTGTCAAATATGGTGCCTCTGAAATTACAGAGCGGAAGATGAATTAAGCTAGCCTGACTTTCCATTACAATTCATTAATTCTATTGAGCATGCAATGCCTGGCAGATTTACAGGTGGCAAAAATAAAAGATTAATTATTTTACTTTATTTATGCCTGGAATGTAACTGAGGACTAAGTAATTTGATTCCCATCAGTAATCTGTTTCTTTTTGTCATTTCCCAAAACCTGTCATTCTGTTAATCCATCCTTCTGCTTTTAAATGTGAGACACTAGAAGGAAAAGCATCTACTTTTTATTCATCTATCTTGTACTAGTAACTTGGGAAACTTTCCTCTTTGCATTTCTCCCTAGTAGAAAAAAATAAATTCCAAGAAATATTTTTGTCTTCTTCTTATTATGTGATAATAAAAAAATGATATAGGACTAGGGAAAGGGAAATAAAGTGGGGAAAAGACCACAACTGTGACTACAACAAATACCTTACCTCCAACACCATTTTCTGTGAGTTTAATCTAGTAGCAAGGATTATGTAGATATGAAAAGATAGCCCGTCTTACTCTTTTTTTCTTTTTTTCTCATTTCAAAGGAGCAAAATTTATCTAATATTTTTTCTTACAGTTTTCTTTTCTTGAACCTGTAGCACAAAAAGAAAAAACAAAAGAATATCAGTTATTAAATCTGTCAGTAATTTTCATCCTATTGTTTTGTTTTTGTTCTTTTTATACATACATAAGAGTAGAATGTATTCTGACATATTATACATATTGTATAACTTATGTATTATACATATTGTATTATACATATTGTATATTATGTACAATTTTATACATATTGTATAACTTATGTATTATACATTATGTATAACTTCCCATTCTTGTGGTTGTACATGATGTGGAGTTACACTGCTTGTGTACTTATATATAAATATAGGGAAGTTATGTTTGATTCATTCTGCCTATCCTATTCCCAAATCCCCTACCCTCTCTTTATTTTATGAATTTCATAATTGCTTTTTCTATGAAGACAGTCATTGGAATTTTAATTAGAATTGCATTAAATCTGCATAGTGCTTTTGGTAGTATGGGCATTTTCACAATATTCTGCCTATACAAGAACATGAAGCTCTTTCTATCTTCTAAGTTCTTCTTTAAATTCTTTCTTTAGTGTTCTGTAGTTTTCACTGTAGAGTTTTCACCTCTTTTATTATATTAATTCCCAAATGTTTCATTTTTTTGAGGTTATTGTAAATGGGACAGTTTTCCTAGTTTCTCTTTCAGTTGATTCATCACCAATATATAGGAAAACAATTGACTTACATTTGTGAATTTTATATCTTGCCATTTTGCTGAATTAATTTATGAGTTTTATTCTGCCTAATTGCTCTGGCTAGAGTTTCATGGATTATGTTGCATAGAAGTGATGAAAGAGTGAATCCTTGTCTTGTTGCAGTTTTTAGAGGAGATGTTTTCATTTTTTTCTCCATTTAGAGGATGTCGGCCTTGGGTTTAGCATAGATACCTTTTACAATGTTGAAGTAGGTTCTTAATGTCCCTAGTTTTTCCAGCACTTTGAACATGAATGGATGCTGAATTTTGTCAAATGCTTTTTCTGCATCTATTGAGATAATCACGTGATTCTTGTCTTTAAGTTTATTGATGTGATAAATTATGTTTATTGATTTTCGTATGTTGAACCAAACTTGCATCCCTGGGATGAACCCTACTTGATCATGGTGCACTATCTTTTCAATATGTTTTCACATGCAATTTGTCAGGATTTTATTAAGACTATTTGTATCTATGTTCATCATGGTTATTGGTCTGAAGTTTTCTTTCCTTGATGTGTCTTTGTCTGGTTTTGGTATCAGGGTGATAATAGCTTCATAGAATGAGTTTGGAAGGCTTCCCTCATCTTCTACTTCATGGATTGGTGTTGGTCCTTCTTTGACGGAAGAATTTGGCTGAGAATCCATCTGCTCCTGGGTTTTCTTTGTTGGCAGGCTTTTGATGGCATTTTTAATTTCATTGCTTGAAATTTAACTGTTAAATTTTCTATGTCCTCCTGATTCAATTTGGGTAGGCCATGTCTCTAGAAATTTGTCAATGTCTTCATGATTTTCTATTTTATTGGAGTATAGATTTTTCAAAGTAGTTTCTGATTATTGTCCGTATTGCAGCAATGTCTTTGGTGATATTTCATTTTTCATCACAAATTTTAGTACTTTGAGTTTTCTCTTTGTCTTTGTTAGTATGGCTAAGGTTTTATCAATTTTATTTACTTTTCCAAAGAGCCAACTTTTTGTTTTGTTGATTTTTTCAATTTTTTGTTTCAATTTCATTGACTTTGGCTCTGATTTTAATTATTTCTTGTCTTCTACTGCTTTTGGTGTTGATTTGTTCTTCTTTTTCTAGGGCTTTGAGATTTAATGTTAGGTCATTTATTTGTTGACTTCTTATTCTGTTAAGGAATGAACTCAATGCAATGAACTTCCTTTTAGCATTGCCTTCATAGTGTCCCAGAGATTTTGATATGTTGTATTGCTATTCTCATTTACCTCTAAGTAGATTTTAATATCATTCCATATTTATTGTGCTATCCATTAGTAATTCAATAGTACATTATTTAGTCTCAAGTGTTGGAGTATTAATATTGTTTATTTATTGTTGATTTCTAATTTCATTCCATTATGACCTAATAGAGTACAAGATATTATCTCTACATTTTTGTATTCGCTAAGAGTTGCTTTGTGGCCTAAGATATGCTCTATTTTAGTGAAGGGTCCATGTGCTGCTGAGAAGAAAGTGTATTCAGTCATTAATGGATGAAATATGCTATATATGTCTGTTAAGTCTAAATTATTAATTGTATTTCTTAGTTCTATAGTCTTTCTTTCTGTCTCTTTCTCTCCCCTCTCTCCTTTCTCCCTCCCTCTCTCTCCCCCTCCCCCTCCCTCCCTCCCTCTCTCTCTCTCTCTGTCTCTCTTTCTTTCTTTCTTTCTTTCTTTCTTTCTTTCTTTCTTTCTTTCTTTCTTTCTTTCTCTATCCAGTGGTGAAAGAGGCATGTTATAGTCACCCAGAATTACTGTTTTCTAGTCTATTTGATTCTTGAAATTGAGAAGCATTTGTTTGATGTATGTAGATGCTCCATTGTATGAGGCATAAATATTTACAATTGTCATATCATATTCATATGTAGTTCCCTTAGGCAGTATGAAATTACCTTCTTTGTCCCCTTCTGATTAACTTTGGCTTGAAGTCTACTTTATTAAAACTCAATCTCTCCTGCCCCAGCCCTTTTGATTCCCAGCCAGTTATAGCTCTCCCAGCTGGTCCTGCAAGGGGCCAGATTGGAGGGGGAAGGGAAGAGCCAGGTGGGTTTCCATGACCAGTTTTCCCCTATGTAAACCTCTCTCCATGTTTGATTTTCTCCTGGCTACTTAAGCACATACTATGCCTTGCAGTGTGGGTTTGCCAGGCCTGTATTGGTTCCCCCAGCTGCCAGCCCCTGCACTGAAGCTGCAAAATGGCTCCTTCCTCTGTCCTCTGCACGCAGGCTGGAGACATTCAGCTTCTTTCCTACACAAGGATATGATGCAGCATACCTTTCAGTTTAGTAAGGCAATGTCTTTAATCTCTAAACTCTCTCTACCCAGACATGTCTCATGCCTCCTAAAAATGTGGGTTCCTTTAATTCTCTTATCCCTCCACTTTGATCATGGATGGAACCCTCTGGTTGGTGACTCTGGTTGTGGCAGCAGCTGTGGTGCTGGGGATTTCTTCCTTATTTTATTATATCCAACCTCCTGAGTCCTTGATCTGCTTTGAATATCCAGTATTAAATTACAGTAAATTTTAACCCCCTATGCACATTTTTTCTTCACATACTTTGCTGATAAGCTCATTATCTACTATCTTGGTTTCATGCCATGGAAGAGTCAAGAAAGCGACCTTCTCTATTCCGCAATCTTGAAACCACCCTATCCTAATCTTATACATGTTTATAAAAGTAATTCTGTTCCATAGTCTGGAAGGGTCAAGCCGTATATATTACATGACCTTGTTCAGCTGGCTACAGCTATGTATCTTAAAAGTGTTATCGCTGGTCACATAATAATCCTGGTATTACCTATAGAGAGATCTATTAATCAAAGGATAAATATCCTAAATGTCAGGACTGCTGATACCTTCCTAGTCTTCATTCCAGAACCTATTACCTCTATGAACTATTTGTCTTTCTCTAAAAGTATAACTAGCTCTGCCAGTGTTCTAGTTAGACCTAGAAATCTTTCCAGGTGAATGAAATGTCTAGTGAGAAAGAAAGAATATTTTCTCTTGGATCCATATGCTATGCTATGGATATGAGAAAGAAAGTATTTTCTCCTGGATCCATATGCTATGCAAGAGTTGATATCCAACTTAACAGTTTTCTTTCTTTCCTTTGTTTTCTTCCTTAATAAGATGTCTTTGACTTTCACTTCTTCTTTAGCTTTTGGTGAGCTTGCCATCAACTTTAGAACATGAAATGTGATGAGCTGGAGAAGTGGAAAGAGGTGAGGCTAGCTAGAGAAATAGAGATCAAATCATAAAAGAACTGATGTGATTAAATTTTGGATATTGTCCTAGAGTTAATGGAGCAAAAAATCATTTGAATATAAGTGATCAAATTTGTGATGTGGATAATTTTGACAGCAGAGACAAGGAAGTTTGGGAAATACAAAGGGAAAGAGAAGGAAGATTACCAAGTGAGGCTACTGCAAGTATTCAAGCAATGTATGTGGAGGAATTACTTTTTTAAAAAAATACATAAATGTCAACAGAGAGGAGGGAATAGATTCTCCACATTATAATCACTGATTGAATTGGAATAGGTTACCACTGATTTATGGGATAAGCAAGAGGAATAAATTAAAAATAACTTCCAGTATCTGATTTGAGTTCTTGGAAGGTGACCAAGATAAAAGAAAGTTTCAGTAATGAGTTCAGATTTGGTGAGTTGAGTCCAAAGTTTGGAAATTCGAGTAAAACTGTTGAATAAGAATTTTACATATGATTACAACAAATAACTATGACCTCAAGATAAAGATCTGCAAATCATTAATATTTGCTAATTGAAATAATCATCTGTTAGATAAAATAACCCAGAGACTATAATGAGCATTGAAACTGTTCATATGTATTCTGTTTTCTTCTTTTTATTCACAAGATGTCCTCATCCTGACCCACCCCCAACCCCTTTGAAGTTAAGCTTGACCATATTACTCACTTTGGCCAACAAAATTAACATGAAGAAATTTATTCCTCTTTGAGGCAGAAACTTTTAAGAACTGATACACAATTTCCCATGTTCTGTCCCCTCTGCCACTGTAACCAGGAATATCCTAGTTGTTGGAAATTCTTTGGCCTCAGTCCTAGAATGAAGACATGAAGGAAGGCTACAACTGAACTGAGGTGAACACGTGAGATGAACAGAAAATAAAGTCTGATTGAATTTAGCCACTGAGAATGTAGGGATTTTTAGTTGCAACTTACGCTGATTTGACAGAATGAGAGAGAACAAGGAAGATCCAGAGATTAAATCTTAGAAAATGGTAGCTTGGAAGCAAGAAATACTGAAAGAAAGGTCTTCTTAAAGACTGAGGATAAATAGTCAAAAGAGGTACTAGTAGGAAGAACACAATAAAAAAAAAAATGTGTACCAGAAGCCTAAGGAAGCAGATATTCCCACAGGAAGGAAGAGTGGATAATGTGGGCACTAATTACTAAGCTTAGCAAGGAGTGTGCTAAGCTTTTAGCTGGAGCGTGATGGGGAATGAAAAAATATATCTAATTGTACTTTATTCTTTAAGTAGCTTGACTTTCTTTGAAAGGAAGGAAAGAAACATTATAACAGGCAAAGACTTGAAAGATAATTTGGTTTGGTTGTTATTTATGGATGATCACCATCTTTGTAAACTAAAAGAAAAAAAATAGGGAAATGTTGAAGAGAAAGGTAAGAGAATTGTGAATGACCTCTTACATGTAGAACACTGGCTCACTTGAAGGGGAAATACTGAAAATAATAAAGGAGAGGTTTCAAATGTCCAGTCTCATGAAAGAGAGTGCTCATGTAGGCTTAGCAACTATGCATCCCCTCACTAACTCTCCTCCACTGAGTCGACTCAGTGGTCTAGACTCTACAGTAGAACAAAAGACACAAGAATGCTGTCAACATGCAAAAGAAATCATACAAACAAAGCCATGATTTCCTATACCAGTATCTTAAAAATAGTGGCTTTTCTACATTCATCCTATTATCATATGGAAAGAACAAAAATTTATTTTGAGATTCACTGCATTTATGCTACATTTTTTCCCACAGGGCTTGGTATTGGTGGTGCTGGGGTTGGAGTTACAGTGATGTTTAATTTAAGATTGTACACTAAGAAGGCAGATTATTTTTTTAATTTATTGCTCATATAAAACACCTGTGCCTCATGTCTCCTAAAGGAATATATAGATAAAACATTAAGTTTATCTTTAGGAAATTATCATATTATGAATGTGATTAGATTCAGTTCTTGTCCTAAATATATTGTGCTATTCCCTACTGGAGTTATTTACTATGTATATTTGTTCATGGAAAGAACGTTCTGCATAAACAGTAAGGGTACTTGAAAAAAATTTTCCCACATGCTTATTTACATTTAGTGTTTTAATGATTACTGTGCTAATCCAATGTTTATAATTCTTTTAGAGGAGAGTTAATGAGTTTGGGGTAAAGGCTTGAAAGATTTAAAGTTCAATTCTAATGTTCTTTTATGTTAGATTTTAGAATCTAAGAATAAAGATTTTAATGTTTCTTAATACTACAATTTTAATATATGGTAAGAGTTGTATAATTTCTTGCCATTTAGATTTGATTTATACAGTATTTCAACATATTTTTAAAACTTCTTCTTAAGATTTAGAAATTCTTTGGAGTTTTTATGCATTACATGTCAAACTAAAGTTATCTAAAATTGCTTTACTTACTGTATAATTAAAGAAATTATGTAATGATAGTGATATATCATTATCTTTCTAAATAAAGAGGAATAATGTCAGTTTTTAATATAAGACTAAGACATTGTTCATCCAGAAATGTTCTGACCATTTGATTCTATAAGTGTGAATACTACACACAAAAAAAATGTCCAATGGTACAATGGCAAATCTAGCCTAGAAATTTGAAATTCAAAAATAAAACAGAAGATACTCCAGAGTAGCTTGGTATGAGAAAATGTGTGATATTTCAGTAGTTTTGGCTAACTTCTCTCACTTTACTATCATATCTAATATTCTTCTCATCATACTTTTGTAGCTGAAGGTGATTACCTTATTGAAAGATGCCAGGAACCCTTCTAGGTGTATGTATAAATCTAATGAGTTCTAAAGTTCTGTCTAATATTTGATGATTCCCTTAATTCTAATCCTCAGTCCACTGATCTTCTAGCATGTCACTCTAGATTACTTTTGATTCCATGATCCTTCTTTAACCATCTCTATAAACTTTGCCCTTGTCCATTTAATTGTTTATGTAATTTAATTCACTAAGTTTGTGCTTTATGATGGTAAAATAAAGCTAAGTTATTTATACAAATTAAACTAAAAAATGTTTCAAAGTAATCACAGAGAGTAATTTGCAGGACTGGTAAACTGCCATTCTCTTTTAAAATGCCTGGACCAATGTTTTGAAAGCACTAGGGAAGTTCTTTT
>PVHX01025523.1:0-22172 GCA_004024805.1 Geosciurus inauris | reverse complement strand
AAAAACCTGTATTAACAGTAACAAACCATGTGCAGAATATCTTAATATCCCAAAGCTTACTTTCCTATTGGTCACATTGTCTTAATATGACAAATTTGAAATAGTTCACTTATCTTGGTCTAACTGGAATAAAATGTTTAATGAAACCTTTATGATTCCTACCAAGAGTTAACCACACTCAGCCGGGTGCGGTGGCGCACGCCTGTAATCCCAGCACTTAGGGAGGCTGAGACAGGAGAATTGCAAGTTCAAAGCCAGCCTCAGCAAGGGCGAGGCGCTAAGCACCTCAGTGAGACCCTGTCTCTACATAAAACACAAAATAGGGCTGGGGGTGTGGCTCAGTGGTGGAGTGCCCCTGAGGTCAATCCCTGGCACAAAAAAAAAAAAAAAAAAAGAAGAGTTAACTGCACCGTAAGAGGCAGGCAGTAAGGAGCATTGACCCAGTAAACCTGGCGCATTTGTGCAGCCCCCCACCCAAGGGCGATTGAGCTGGAACAGCCTGCAGGAGAGCGAGCCAGGGAAGCCAGGTGGCAAGTTGAGGTCCCGAGAGCTCCGTGTCCCCCGAGCTAGTACCTGAGCTGTTGCCCACCCAGCTCTTCCTCAGCCAGCTCAGGGCTGCAGTGACTTCAGTGTGGAACTGCCTCTCGACAGCTGCCAGGTGTTGTGACGTCCTCTCTGCATTCCTCACCCATTCCCAGCTTGAACACGGTTGACTCTCTGCGCTTGCTGAGCACCTGCTCCACGCCAGGTGTTTCTTTCAGGAACGGGGATCCATTGGACAGGGAAGAAAGGGCCGAAATTCTTGTTTTCATGGAACAATGGAGCAGGCTGTCAAGGCTAAGTGCCACAGGGAGGCAGGGGAAGGAAAAGGCCCCTGGGGAGGCCGCTGGGAGGGGAGAGGAGGCGGTTCTGCAGAGCGGGGGCAGCCCAGAGGGACAGCCCAGCGAGGGAAGGCTGGCAGCAGAGTCTGGAGGGCAGAACGCGCAAGGTCGGACCTCTTGGAAGACAGCACTGTGCAGGGAAGAAGGTGTCCTGTCCCTACAGCACCGAAAGCCCCACAGCAGAGGCTGAGGACCACTCCTGCCACTGGCCTGGGGGAAGGGTGGCCACATCAGCTCTGAGCGTCCCTGTGGAGACCAAGTTTGGTGCGAGGCATCAGCTAGGGCGGGAGCTGCCGCACCAAGGGCCAGGCGCCTGCTGTCACCTGCCTGTCCTTGTATCTCCACCAGGAAGTAGGCAGCACAGCGTGGGTCACAGAGCCCCAGCCCCGGCTTCTGACAGGCAGGTGAGGCCGGGGCCCCAGCAGAGTCGGAGGGGACCACGGAACCGCTGGTGCCAGAGGAAGACACTGGCACATGGGGTCTCCTGTGCCTGACGCTCACCTCTCTGAGGACTTTCTTTTTAATTCTGAGAGATGGACTCAGGTCTGTACAGCAACTAGTAAAACCGAATTGGCCTCTGCCTCGAGCACTGGAGGAAGCAGGCCCAGTTTGCACAGAATGCTTTCATAATGAATATGTAGGCCGCTGTCTTCTGTTAAAGGTGTCCCTGCAACCAACGGTGGAAGCAGCTGATGTAATCCATCCTTCTGCTCTCCATCGGGCCCTGCTCTTGTACACTCCAACTTTATTTTTCTCCTTAGCTTCCATCTCATTTTTTAAAATTTATTTACTTTGTGTTTTATCTGTCTACATCACTAGAACTGTGTTGTCCACATGTGGCTCTTGAGCCCTTGAAATGTGGCTAGTGCTACTGAGAAACCAAATATTTTATTTTATCCAAAATAATTTAAATTTAAGAATAGACGTTCAATTTATTTATTAGAAAACATAGTTATTAGAAAATATTTAAGAGTTTAGAATAACTTGGGTAAGGAAATATACTTTTTCAAAAATTTTTATAAAATCTTAATACAGATCATATAGTTCTTTTTAAAAATTTATTCTAATTAGGTATACATGACAGCAGAATGCATTTTAATTCATTGCGCACAAATGGAGCACAACTTTTCACCTCTCTGGTTGTACATGATATAGAGTCACACCATATGTGCAGTCACACATGTATCTAGGGCATGGTGTCCATATCATTCCACCATCTTTCCTGCCTCCATGTCCCCTCCCTTTCCCTCCCTCCCCTTTGACCAAAGTTCCAGCCCAGTTCTTGATTGGCAGATCTAAGAGGAAGACAGAAGGTCTGGTGCACTGAGCCCTGCTGAGCTTCAGAAGCCATTGTGGTGCAGTGACGCTGAAACTGAACGTCCTCAGGACAGCACATCAGGATTCACTCCCACAGGCCAGTGCGCTCAGGGGCATCCTGGAACCAAGGAGCCCAGCGAGAGCAGTGCCTGCACGCAGAATGCTTTCAGAGCCCTAACATTCCGTTCTGTCTTTCAATCAGAAGAGAACAAAAGTAAATCTAGGTTGCAAACTTGACCAACATTAACATTTACTTAAAAAAAGTACTTTGAAAACTACTGCTTCTTACTAAAAATACCAAATCATCTCTGTTCAAGCAAACTTAAGGAAGACGAAATCTGCTTTAAAATGCTTTGGTAAAAGCCTCAATTGAATTTTTTAAAAAATATTTATTTATTTTTTAGTTGTAGGTGGACAGAGTATCTATTTTATTTTTATGTGGTGCTGAGGATCGAACACAGTGCCTCACGCATGCTAGGCAAGCACGCTACCACTGCGCCATAACCCCAGCCCCCTCAATTGAATTTTTAAGATGAGGAGCTTGTGAGTATTTGGAGGGTGTGGTTTGTTCAGAAAGACTGCATCATTTGCTCAAAGATGCCCAAAATACTCATCAGGGAAAGAAAATCACCCATCACAGAGTTTCTTTCTCTGGGAGCAGCTTACAGAGACGACAGGATAGAATGGGCATGTTCAGTATCTGCTGCGGCTCACGCCACCCTGAGGACAGTGGGGCCGAGTGGGAGCAGTGAGCTGCCTCTGGAGGTCAGGCATCAGAATGGCAGTAACCGAGCAGAGCTGGCTCAGCAAGCGGTGGCTCCCCTCATCCTCAACACAGCTCAGAAGTGTGAGCGGGGCCTCTGCTGCCCGTCAGTCCATGATAAAATGGCTGAACTGCAGCAGACTAGTGTGTGGATCCAGCAAGTGACCAGTCACTCCTAATCCTGTCATGCACAGCGCCACGCACCAGGCATCACTGAGCATGCCAGGAAGACAGCACTGCCAGCCCACGGACTCTGCAACCAGCCTACCTGGGCTGCCGCGCATGTCCAGTAGACCTCAACTCTTCTCTGTTTGTGGGGACATGTCACCACACACCTGACAGCTCGCGCTGCCCTCTCTAGCCGTGAGCCACAGTAGGCCTCGTCAGGCACACCCGCAACCTCCTGCCCTGGACCCTCTGCAAACCCAGTGCTTCACAAGAATCAGACTTTTGCTTCTTTGTTTTCTTATTCATTTTTTTAGAAACTTCAAGCAGACTACCCTTTGGTAAAACAGTATGTATCAGGGAAATGCTAATGTTTTGGCTCTAGAGCCTTCCCAAGGACAAGACTTTAATGCAACATGAACAAAATGACAGGAGCTACTAGAAAAGTTTTTTTACCCCCAATTGAGAAAAACATTAATTTGACATTCCCAAAGTCAAATTAAACTCTGCAGATCTCGCTGAGTGGCCACTGCTCCAAAATGTGAAGAGCGCCAGGGTTTTAAGGGTGAGTGAGAGATGCCCACAGGGACACTGCTTTGTCACTCCCACAGGGGACACTTAGCTCACCCGATGGCTAGATGTGGGCAGGTGGATGAGGGCTGGGGCCAGCACCCCTCTGTTCCACCGCTTCTCTGTGCTTCAATGTGAATCTCAAATTTAGGAAAGGAAGGTCTTTGAGTCCAATAGCGGCCACAGCCTGCTCCATGGACAGGCACGCCTCAGAACTTAACCTGTGTGCATGCCACTAAGATCACAGAAGTTCTCCTGAACATTCTTGTCCTGATGCACCATACGAAAGGGGGCAGAGTTAGGCAGCAGAGATCAGAGTGTAAAGCTCTGGTTACTGAGCCACAAAGAAATGGGAAGAGACACCTTTTAAATAATTTTTTTTTTTTTTGATACTGGAGATTAAACTCAGGGACACTCGACCACTGAGCCACCTCCCCATCCCTATTTTGTGTTTTATGTAGAGACAGGGTCTCACTGAGTTGCTTAGCGCCTCGCTGTTCCTGAGGCTGGCTTAGAACTCACGACTCTCCTGCCTCAGCCTCCCTAAGTGCTGGGATTACAGGCTTGAGCCACCACGCCCGGCTTATATAATGCTCTTGATCAGCCGAAACTTCATATGTAAGCAGCAGATACCTGACAACTATCCAATTTTCAAGTTTTTAATATAGCAAGGGAAACAATTTTAAATAAATAAAAATAGCAACTATGAAATTAAGTTACTCTAATCTTTTTTAGAATTCAACCATAAAGGTCAGAGTGGATCCTCTGGTCGCCTGAAGCACTACGTGGTTTCTGTGCAGAGATCTCCCTGCTGTGAGGTTGGTCATGACATGCTGAGTGACGGGCAGGAGGAACAGGCACTGAAGGCCACCCTGCGCGCTGACCACACCCCTCCAGTTAGGTCTGAAATAGGACAAGGCAGGGATCTGACAAACAGTGACGCAGAGAGGAATGTGTGCATCTCAGTCACACTCGGGGTCTCCTTTCTATTCCAAGAGGAGTAATTAATAGGGAAGGAAGCAGCTGCTGGGTCACCCGGAGCAGGAGCCTTGAGGGGCCAGGACCTGGGGTTCCTTGGCGCTTGCTCCACGGGGGACAGAAGAGGCTTTGCTAGGGTCCTTAAATCGTGAACCTCGAGTATCAGTAAAATATGTTATTCGGTGAGAAAAAAACCTCCAAAAGTGCGATGAAATGCAATTTAAAACACTTAAAATAACCAATACGAAGACAGCGCAGACCTCTGTGCAGCGAAGCAGCACCCTGCCCGCCACAATGCGGTTTATGACAACTGCCTCAAGGGGCCGCTCCGCACCTGCATGGTGGGCAGCTGGGGGCCAGAGGCGGCTCGCCATCCCAGGCCTGGAGCAAACTCTCCTTGTGGGGAGACCCTGGAGGAATGTGGGCTGGGGCCTCCGCACCTGGAGATGGCAGGCGGCACCGCCCCTGCCAGAGACTCAAACACCCACAGGGCTCTGATCGGGCTGCGTTTGAGTCTGTTGTCCTTCAAGCTGTTCCCTCTGGAGTGAGGTAGTGGCAGGAATCATGAATCCTACACAAGATTGGAATCAACGACCAGAAGCAGAGGGCCCAGCGGTTAATTCTTGCAGAGGGCAGGAGCTGAGGCATCACCATCAGATCCCGAAATTCCCAGAGCCCGAATTTGCCAACCGTTCCGCCAGAGGCCAACCTTCGCGGAGGCCCGCCTGCTGGCCAAAGCCCTCTCACACAGGTAGTACACAGCCCCTGCCACCCCGAGCACGGCCGCTTCCAGAGGGTGAGAGCTGAGCAGAGCAGCTGTGTGTATGGTAGAGAAAAGTGGCCGGAAGGCCGTCCAGGGCCGCACGCTGGCCGTCCTAGGGACCTGGACAATCAAGGGAAAAGACACTGGCCGGGGAGGAAAAGGAGAAAGACCGCTGCCCACCTGAAACACAGCAACACAGATCATGAGAGAAAAACAACAAAACAGGACTCAGCATGAGGACCAGCCCAGCCCAAGACGCTGGGCGAGGATCTGGGCTCCTGCAGGACCTGAACTAGGGTTTCCTAACTTGGTGGTCCTGCGAGCTCCCAGTCTCCCACGTGGGGCTTCTGGGGACTCAGGACAGGCCACTGCTTCCCTGCCAAGGAAGCACTGGCGTGAACACAGCACACAGCCACCACCCAGAAGGTCCTGAAAGACACTCTCCTTCCACCTGGATGGGCCCCTAGTCACTGGACCAAATGATGACAAAATGACATAGAAACCTCCTGTGGAAAGGGAGGACGGTACAATAAAACACAAACTATCAATACCAAAGCAGTCCTGCCATTCCCAGTTGAGGGGCTACAAACACAAAGTGATTCCTTGTTTTCTAAAATGCAGCCACAATTTTAAACTAAGGACCACACTTTTAAAAAGTCCCTGTGAAGCTAGAGGGCACTGCCACAGAAGTGTGACTTTGTGTATTTCCCAAGATGAGCTGCTAGTGGGAAGTCTCTGCCTGCAGCTGCAAGTCCCTCTGCCTTAGCTGGTGGCCCAGGGAGAAGCGGGGACGCTCTCCAGGCAGCCACGCCCTCCCAGTCCTCCAGCCTGCAGGCCCTCTGCCCCGCAGAGCTGCTCTCCTGCTGCCTGTCCCTCGGGTCTTGCTCAGTGCCTGCACAGGAAGTCTGTCTTGATCTCCTTCCTTCCCACAAAGGAACAGCTCACAGCAGGACCAAGCACCAGGAGCCCTTGGGAGCTGAGGGTCCTGCTCTTCTCTTGTTGGGTGGAACTACTTTGTAGTTGATCTGTAGTTCCTTTGGTTTGAGTCTAACCTCAGTGATGATGCTATATGACCACAAAGGCCAGATGTGAGTGAGCGATAGCCTGGCTTCCAAGAAAAGCTCAGCCAAGAGAAGAATATCCTAATGATTAGACCTGCCAAACATCACAGAGAACTTCTGGTTACATATTTAGGTTGTGACAATAACTGTATTTTGGTGAAGCAACAATTGTTCCTGTTAGTGAAAGTCTGGATTTTATTTTATTTATTTATTTTTTGGTACCAGCGATGGAACCCAGGGATGTTCAGCCACTGAGCCACATTCCCAGCTCCCCAACTCACCCCCCTCCCTTTTTTAAAAAAAATTTTGAGACAGGGTTTTGCTAAGTTACTTAGGGCCTTGCAAAATTGCTGAGGCTGGGTTCAAGCCTGCAATTCTCCTGCATCAGCCTCCAAAACCACTGGAACTACAGGCATACAGCCACTGAAATTCTGGATTTAAAGTGTGAATTGTGGTCAGATTTCTGCTTCTCTGCTGAGAAGCTATGGCAAGGCTACATTTGATCCAATAGCAGTGCTTCAGTGATTTAGAGGTTAGGAGAGCCCCATGAGGAACGGCCATAAAACCATTCATACTTTTAATGCATTATTTGAAAATAGAGAAGACTGATCCAATGTCAGTGCTCTCACCTCTGTTCAAACTCCCTGTGTTCACAATGACCACACTCTTCTCTACACAGATGGACATTGGCTGCTGCTTCATTGTAAACTCTGAAGTTTATCACAGCCTGAAAGTGGGGGTAAGGAACTGCCTCACATTGGTGGGTGTTTGCTTCTGATGGAATGCCAATGCTGTGGCCTCTCTGGCAGGGGTGTTAATATGGGCAAGAACTTTGGAGGCTCTGAAGATTAAACCAAATAAACAAATCTTCTTACAAAATAAAAATCTTAGATTTTGACTTTTCCAACAGAAAGCCCTTTGTCATTTATGAAAACACTGAATTCCAGGATGAAGCATGAATTTCACTGGAAAGAAACTTTAAGATGGTGATGGTGATGCTAAGGGGGGATCTCTGTGGAACATCTTTGAGATTTTTAACATTTGTGGTAGTAAAATTATTCTGATCTCTTTTGTTTGCTTAAAAAATCCAGACTTTCACTAATGTGAACAAGTTGTTGCTTTACCAAAACATACAGTTGTAGTGGCACCTCCTTCTCCACAGAACATCTTAATTAAGCTTCTCCAGAAATCTTCACCATAATTATCTTAGGACTATCTAATAGGAAATGGGAATTGAAAACAGTGTAGCTGGAGAGAAGAGGCAAATAGCTCTATGCTAACACCCCTCCCTCCCCTGATGAATGTTTCCCTAAGACTAATTGCCATAGATAAGGGAAGGGTGCTCCGCCAGGCCGGAGACACTCGCAGCTCGCAAGACCCTGACCCCTGAACCCAAATTCCTGGGCATTAAAACTGACCACTTCGGGGCTGGGATTATGGCGCAGTGGTAGCGTGCTCGCCTAGCGTGCATAAGGCACTCGGTTCGATCCTCAGCACTACATAAAAATAAATATATTCTGTCACACCTAAAAAATAAATATTTAAAAAAAGAAAAAAACCTGACCACTTCATTGATTTATGGAACTAGCCCCAACTTCCTAAGTGCCTGAGAGAACCGGCACGTCTGCACTATGCCACCCCACAACATAAACCTATAAAAACCCAGTCCCTTTCTTTGTTCAGTGGCTCATTTTCCACCAGGAGAATGGGTCCACCACCACCACCTTCGCAGATGAATCCCGTTCCTGAATAAAAGCCTGAAATGACTTGCATGGTTTGCTGCCGCCCTTTGATCTTTTTGCCCTTTACACTATCAGCAAAAGAGTCTCTAGAAAAGAGTTCAATATAGTTAAAGTACCTATTTCCCATTGCTCTATCGTGCTTGGCCACCAGCCTGAAGGGGATCAGCACTCCAGTGTTGAACGCTCCCTTTACCAGTTTTTCACAAACATTTATGAACTGTCTAGTGCAGTAACTGATAGAGAAGTGTGTTTACAAATGCAAAGTGTGGTAGGAAAGACAGGTTCATACAATTTCTGGCCTTGGGCCTGAGCTTCACAGAGACGTTTACATTTCTTTCTAAAATCTATTTATTAATTTTTAATTATCCAATAGAATATACATATATTGTTTAAGAAAGAAAGAGTATCTCTGATACATTAAGTAATTAAAAGCCATTAATCTTATCCTTACAGTAACAAAAATGTCTGAAAATCAAATCACATTTCTTGAATCCAACAATGCACTGCTAGAGCAGTCAACTGGTGTATAATCTTGAAGAGTAGCTGGAGACAGAATATGGGCTAATTTGAGATTAAGGAAACCTTGGGGTCCTGCAGACTTAGGAAAACCCTCACAGTTCCACAGTTTTCCTTCCAGATATGCTACCAGTTTCCCACTGAAGATTCCAAAAAGACTTCATCCCTCTGATAGTATTAGGTTGTGAATTAAAACTAAAGTCAATTAAGGACAAAGTTGCAAAGAAAAATATTGGAAATATTGCAGTCAGAGATGAGAGTAAGAGTGCCAGTGGAAGCCGGGTGCGGTGGCGCAAGCCTGTAATCCCAGCACTTAGGGAGGCTGAGACAGGAGAATCGTGAGTTCAAAGCCAGCCTCAGCAATGGTGAGGCGCTAAGCAACTCAGTGAGACCTTGTCTCTACATAAAACACAAAAATAGGGCTGGGGATGTGGCTCAGCGGTCGAGTGCCCCTGAGTTCAATCTCCAGTACCAAAAAAAAAAAAAAAAGAGTGTCAGTGGAGGTGGTACATGTTGATGAAACACTTGTGAAAGTTGTACTCTTCAGACATAGGCCCACTTAAAGATTGAATAAGATTAGGAAAAACTCCTTTGTCCCATATCTGACCTGCACAACAACAACAATCAATTACAGCTGAAAGAGTTGTAATACACAGATTCTTTCTCCCTGAAGTAGTGTTTAAGGAAACTCAAACAGTGAGATAAAAAAACCATACATGACAAAAACTTAAAACCTCTGGTACCTTTAGCTGCAAGCAAGCATTAAACACCATACAAGTTCTCACCAGATAAAATAAATACTCCTATCAGTGGCCTATTTACTTCATTTTTTATTATTCAATAAAATACGTCTGGCTTTCAACAAAAAATTACAAGACAGGCCAGAAGACATGCTAAAATGTAGTCTGAAGATAAAAATCAGACTCAAACATATCATGCATGTTTGAATTGCCAAGTTAATAAAAGACTAAAGTGATTATGATTAATATGTTAAATACTCTAATGGGAAAAAAGTATACAGCATACAAAAACTTATAAACTATGTTAGGGAAAATGGAAACTTTAAGAATCAAAACAAAATTCTAGAAATCAAACATTCTGATATAGAAAGGAATGCCTTCTGATGCCATCAATTAAGTTATGGCCAAGGAAAGAAACCATGATCTTGATAAGTTAATTAAAATTTTCCCAAACCAAAAATACAAAGGAAATAAAAGCAACCCAAGAACTGTGGGACAATGTCAAAGAAGTCTGAAGAAAAATTATTTCTCCCCATTTTGAAGACAGTGCCTAGAGAAGATATTCCAGGAGCAACACAATTTTTTCCCTTATTTCATGTTACAGAACTCTTCAGAAACAGAGCTAGAAATCCAGATTCCTTATGAGGGTAAATGCTTGGGGTTAGAGAATGTAAAAAGCACATCACAGGCTCAGAGTCTGAGTATGACTCAGGAAAGAAATCAATCTAAAAGGCATATAAGAAAAAGCATATAAAAATGAATATGTGCTTTTTGTTGCTCTCTCTACAACATATCATTCAGTAAGCAATAAATTATGTGTAAATATTTCTAGGATTTGCCAAATCTTATCCCATATGATTTTGTATTAAACTCCAAAATCCAGATAATAAAATACATAATTCACTGTCAAGAACATCCAAGAAAAAACCTTCAAGGAACAGTAGTGTGTGTTTTAGTGAATGTGTCATTCAATAATTACCTGCCCAATGTTTTTGAGGAAATATATTCATCATAGGAAAGAGATTTTCCTTGTTTATTTTTCCTGTAATAATTTTCAAAGAATTCTTACAGAATTTCATTTGAAATAACCTCCAAATATAGAACAGAAAGAAACCTAACATACATACTCAAGGGGAAGAAAAAAGGCAAATAAGATTTTTTAATAATTAAAAACAAAAAAATTTTCCCCCTGAAATCAAACTCTGCCTTTTTGAATCTATTCTTTTTTTTTTTATCTTTGAAGCCATAAACCACAAAAGAAATGCAGGCAGGCTGAGGTTGTGGCTCAGTGGTGGAGTGTTTGCCTCGCGTGCGTGAGGCACTGGGTTCGATGCTCAGCACCACATAAAAATAAATAAAATAAAGATATTGTGTCCATCTACAACTAAATAAAACATTAAAAAAAGAAAAGAAGTGCAGGCGAGAGCCTTGAACTGCCAATTTATACAGAAGATATCTAAGTGTTCAATAATTATAAAAAATCCAAAATCTTTAAAAATTAGAGAAATATAAAATAAAATCCCATCATAGACAAAATTAAAATGTATTGATGAAGATATAAACAAATGAATTTACATTTGTTCAATAAAAGGTTAATTTATTATTATCTGTTTGTGAAAACTGCTTTGCTGTGGAAGATACACGATACTCCCCACCACAGAGACTTACTGAAATCACAGCACATGTGACCATAACATATAAGAACACAACAATACTCCTCCAAACACTTGAAACCCAGAAGGATTGTTCAAGAGAATGTAGAAATTGTAAGAGATAAAATAATATGTGGAAAAAATGGTCAGTAGGGGCCAGTCACATTTTTGGTAATAGTATGTCCGCTTTAAAAAATAGTATAAAACATTATGTTTAAGTTTTATATAGGTGCTACATGCATGCAGTATTTCACAGATATAAATATTTAGAAATAAAATATGTAGAACTTAGGAAATAAAAATTATCAGAAGCACACAAGACTCAATTACATATCTCATGTGTAGATAATGAAACTGATCATTACCAAGATGACAATTTTCTTCCAAATTAACCTATATTCTCATCAAAATTGCTATGTGTATATGTGAATATTTCACAGTGAATTCTGCCTTTATGTGTATCTATGAAGCAGTAATTTAAAAAACTATAAATAAATAGAAGGAAGACAGGAGAAAGTAGGAGGAGAGGGAATGGAACCACTGGGCACTGGAGTGAAGCGAAGTGTATTCCATGTTTGTATAATTCTGTCAAATGCACCTGAAGATTAGGTATAACTGTACTGCAATAATGGAAAAGTTCAACTTGTTTCACTTTTAATGTAAGAAGGAACTAAAACATGGAGTTCTAAAATTCATCCACAAAATTAAATCTATATAAATTTAGCCAAAAAACTTTTCAATTAGAAAAGAAATACTTATCATTCTCTGACATTTATGTATATTAGTAAACTATACTATTACAATAGTCATCAAGAAATCACAATATAAATAAAATGTATAAATGAATCCATATTTATGTAAAAAATTGTATACTTAATTGCAATAGAAAAGTCTAGATAAATCAAACCATAATAAGACCAACTTCAGCAACTTAGCTAGACACTGTCTCAAAATAAAAATAAAAAGTACCAGGGATTTGGCTCAGTGATAAAATATCCCTTGGTTCCACCTCCAATAAAAAAGAAAAGAAAAGAAAAGAAAGAAAGAAAGAATAAAATAAAAAGAAAAGAAAAAAGAAAGTAAAAATGAAAACTAGCTAGCTCAGGAGGAAGCGAGGACCCTATAGACCGCAGCTCCTCTCCTGCAGGAAAAGGGCATGTGGAGATTTGATTGTGATAATCATCCCACCTGTCAATCACCAGTGCCTGGGGTGACGCTGGGCTGCAGGCGCACACCTGGCAGACAGGACTTGAGGAAGGGGCTGAGGACGACCTGCAGGATAAGGGAGGCTGTGAGGGTCTCTGCCAATGACATGCTCCCCAGCTAGATGGCCAGGGGGCTGCGGGGTACTGCTCCTCACCTAGATGGCCAGGGGGCTGTGGGGGTACTGCTCCCCACCTAGATGGCCTGGGGGGTGCGGGGGTACTGCTCCCCACCTGGATGGCCAGTGGGCTGAGCAGGTACTGCTCCCCACCTGGATGGCCAGGGGGCTGCGGGGATACTGCTCCCCACCTGGATGGCCAGTGGGCTGAGGGGTACTGCTCCCCACCTAGATGGCCAGTGGGCTGCGGGTGCTGCCCCAGCGGCGGCTCGGCCCGAAGGCTCCAGAGACCGCCCGGGGTCCCTTCCGCCAGCTCCTCTTCCCGCTCAGCCAGTCCGCAATTCCCCGTCTCCCTCCCCACCTCCTCCCAGCTCAAGGCGCCGCTGCCCACTCGCCCTTTCCTGGTGCTCAGGAGCCAGGCCTGCTCCCTGAGACCTGCAGCCCCTGCACAGCAGAGCACCCGGGACTCCAAAGTGCGGGAGTGAAGCCTGAAACCCAAAGGCCGGACGGCAGATTCGGGAGGGAAGGACCCTGCCAGACTTAAGAAGCCCGACCCCCTTCGCGGGCTGCGCACAGGATCGGACAGTTCTCGCTAAATGCTTTGATTGCAAAGGGCTTCAGATGTGCCCGCCCCCCTCCAGTCTGAGCCAAGGAGCCTTCTTTTTGAGTGACAGGGAATAGCATGCAATCCAGGCATGAATAAGACCAGAAAGTTCTTGGTTGCAACTTATTTTTTCTTTTGAGGTCTGGGAATTGTACCCACAGCCTCAAGCTGCTGCTATTTATTTATTTATTTTGGTACTGCGGATTGAACTCGGGGGCACTTGACCACTGAACCACATCCCCAGTCCTATTTTGTATTTTATTTAGAGACAGGGTCTCATTGAGTTGCTTAGCACCTCACTTTTGCTGAGTGGCTTTTGAACTTGTATCCTCCAGTCTCAGCCTCCCAAGCGGCTGGGATTACAGGTGTGTGCCATCGTGCCCGGCCTGGCTGCTGCTATTTTGAGCTAGAATTTCCTTACAGAAGTGGAATCTAGCTCAACCAGCACAACATTTGCCTTTAACCTTGCATATAAGCTCATTTCAGTATATGGATTTTATAGGCCGTATATTATTCATGAATGAAAATAATATAATGATAATTGCTATAAAATTTTCTTTAACTTTTCTGCTCTCTGGTCTTGTTAGGAGACAAATTGAAATTTGAACTGGGATGCAACCCTCTAAAGCAAAAATGTCCACTGAAAACAACAGTAAGGCATAAGGGTAATTTACATATTTCTAGTATTCACATTAATAACATAAAAAGACAGTTGAAATTGCTTTTAATAATGTAACTCAGTGTATTATTATTATATTATTATTTAATAATATAACTGAGAATATTACGTTTATGTGAGTAATAAAATACTACTACTAATGAACTATATGTGTTCTTGGAATTACACCCTCAAGTGTGACTCTCTCCAGCATATCCCAGTTCACAATAGCCATATTTCAGATTTGAGAGCTATGGGTCCCCTGATGCCAGGGAGTTAAAGGTCCTGGTGTATCTCTTTCTATGCTAGAGTTGAAGGATAGAGTTCATTACTAATATTTCTTCTCCAGCCCCAAAAGGAGGAGAAGCAATGCCCTGAATGGAAGCAGAAAACTCCAACCAGAAAAATGTCCAAAAGTAGAAAAACATCCTTTCCCACTTGATGCTGGTCACATGTTCTTTCTTTTATATATATTAGTTGTCAATGGGCCTTTATTTTATTCATTTATATGTGGTGCTGAGAATCGAACAAGGGCTTGACCACTGAGTCACACCCCAGCCTCACATGCTCTTTCCTATTGCAGTTACCAGGCAGCAAACAAAGGAAAACGAGGTCCCAGAGGCTTGGGGACACATACCCTGCAATCTTCCCCAGTCTTGATTATATTATTTAATACATTAAATGCAAACTTATTTGGCAATTTGGGCTTAGACCTAATAGCCATACTGTAATATCTGTTTCCTCTTGTGGACAAATTCCCACCACTACTAAGTAGGTGGGCTGGGAATCAGGATGAGCTGTGTCTGATTCCAAAGCCAAAACCCCTGCACAGATTACAAACCTCTTGCAACATTCTTTATTCTCATCAGACATGGAAAGTCATAAGTATTCAAAAAAGCAGGATTCGTGATATATGTATATAAAATCCAGTCCTATGTATGACAGTGTATAATACAAATAGAACATTCTTTTATATCTGCATCATCTTAGGGCTCCCATTTCAGGATCCAAGGAATCCTGGTTCAATGTACATCCAGGAAAATGCCAGGTATAATTCATCTCAACAGCACTTTACATATCAAAATATATGTTGATATTTAATGTGTGGTAAGTTTAGTCAGGGTTTATCAATTATAGAACAGGCTGATCTATAGGGATGTAAAGGACCACTAAGTCCTATTATTTCAAATCAGAGGGACATGGGCTATACACCAGACATGCACCAGATTTTTTTAAAAATTTTTATTGAGGGCATAGAGCAAAAGGAAGACAAAAAAGGACATATAATTTTTGGCAGTAACATGAAAGAGAATTTGAATCTGGATTTTAGCTAAGCAAGTGTTGACATATTGTATTTGGGCCATGTAGATGACATGAGTGCCTATGATGAAAATATTATAAGCTCCTGAAAGAAATTTGATACAATATCAGATAATGGTTAAGCAGTGTCTACACAGTAACTTCAAGGTGTTTTATCAGCTGTGGAGGCACACTAGCTACTTATATCAATAGCCCCCATGAAGCCATTATCTAACTGAGTCCTCTAAAAACATCCCATTGTAGATATTAGAGAATACAAGATTCTAGATAGCAAATAACTTCTTAGCAGCCTTTGTGGCAACCGAGAACTGCCCAGGACAGAACTGTATGAAATTCTTTCTGAGCTTCTCAAAGTCTGGTTTGCTCCACACATAGGGGTGACCATCTATAAAAATATTATTTCTTCTTCATTTTAAAGAGAAAACATAGAGAAGACAGAGTCCCTTTGACTTGAGGGACTATTGTTTACTCTTCATGTTAAGGAAAGTCTTCAGTAGCAGAATTATGTCAACTCAGATTAGGGCAAATGCTTGGAGGGTGCAAGAAAGCACAACACAGAGCCCAGAATATGAGTATGACTCAGGGAAGGAAAAAACCTAAATGACTGATTATCAACTGAAAGGTAACTCAAGTTGTCAGTTGGAAAATTGGAAAAAAAAAATGGAATGGTGTGATTTTGCCACATGGACAAGAGATTAACCAAGAAAAATAATTTTTAAAATGCCAACACCTAGAGAATCCTGGCTGTAGAGAAGCAGCTACAGCCAGAGATTTCTTGCGGCAATGTCACTTTGGCAGCCTTCTGTGATGTAGTCTGACTGTAGCTATTAAAAAGTTACAAGGGGAGGGGCTGGGGTTATGGCGCAGTGGCAGCGTGCTCGCCTAGCATGCGGGAGGCACTGGGTTCGATACTCAGCACCACATAAAAATAAAATAAAGCTATTGTGTCCACTTACAACTAAAAAAAAAAAAAAAAAGTTACAAGGGGGGCTGGGGTTATGGCGCAGTGGTAGCGTGCTCGCCTAGCACGCATGAGGCACTGGGTTCGATCCTCAGCACCACATAAAAATAAAATAAAATAAAGATATTCTGTCCTATAACTAAAATATAAATATATTTTTTAAAAAAAAGTTACAAGGGAAGACACAGTAGTCCTTTTTCTGGGAATCTGTCTTCAGCAGGAGACTAGTTTAGATTACCAGCTAAATTGTGTCCTCTCCCCAAATCTCATGTATTGATGTTTCAAATACCTTGTGCCTCAGACTGTGACTCTATTTAAATATTTAGTTCTTAAAGACACAATTAATGTTAATTCAGTTATTTGGTGTGAAGTCTAATCCAATTCACCTTTTCTCCTTATAAAATTCAGCAATTAAGACAGAGAAGCATAGGAAAATGTCATGTAAAATGTCATACAGACCGAAGATGGCAATCTATATGTCAAAGAGTGGGCCTCAAAGGAAATCATTCCAGCAAGCACCTTGCTATACAGACTCTGGAGTTATCACAGATACATTTCTGTTGAACCCCATTTGTGCATTGTCATGACAACCCAATGATGTAGATGCAGCCCACCAGGACACATATACACTGTCCCGCAGCACGGCTGAACGAAGGTACAATTAAATTACATTCCACAAGCATCTAAAGGCTGAAATGGCATTTCTTACTGGAATATAATAAAGGCATGTAGGCACACACTCCTTACCCGATGGGACTCTAGAGTTTGTTTTGTGGCACGGTACAGACATGAAAAACATGTAGGTTACTTTCACCTCATTTGTTTGTGTAACCCTCGCTCCTCTTTGTGTCCATACTTTCCTGGTAAAGTGTTAGTTTTGAAGTCTTGTAAAAGAACTAGAAGTACAGTGATGACTGGTCCATGGGCTACCTGGGGCCGGCAGCTAAAACAAAAACAGTAGCAACAGAAAAGAAATATTCAAGGCCCAGTAGACACTGAAAATGATGTGGAAATATTTACTTTGTTATTTCTACAAGTATGTATTCTGGAGATTTACACCTATTACATTGCCAGTGGAAGTAGTGCAATCTAGATTTCTTTGGGAATTGGAATGTAGGTCATTCAAGTGGTCAATTTCTGGCACAGAGTTTAGGGGAGTCCCCACACTTGGGTATTTGTCCTGGCCCTATCCTGGCCATCTCCAATTTCTGCCTATAGAGACACTTCTCCAGAAGTCTCATCTAACCCCAGGCCACATATACTGATGTTGGTTGTGGGGTGCACTAGCTCATTCCCAAGGAGACCGAGTTAAAAAGTAGCTTCATGATGATCTGGATGGAACTCTGCCGAGACTGTCTCACATGTAGGACATGTAAAACAAGATGCTGGCCATCTTGGATGACTCCACAGAGGCCATTTCCATTGAAAAACTTTATGGACATTTCCATAAAACTTTCCACCTCCACCTCCACCACCTTCCATTCTGAGGATCTCCACTTACCTGAGAGCCGAGGATTGAACCCAGGACTCTCATTCCAGATGAGTGCTCTACCACTTATCCACAGGCCTGGTGTTATGAGGGTTGCTTTCTAGAGGATAGAAGTTAACAGATACTGCCAGCTCTGAGTGGGGCAGGGACCACAGAAGAAGAGAACATGGGAGAAGAGAAGGTGGGGAAGACCCACATTCAGACCCAGTTTTTTTAGTGTTACTTTTTAGAGGAGAGAAGCTAATAAATATGCCACAAAAAAATAAGGTAGAAGTAACTTCCCCCACCTTCCCTCCTGTGCTGAGGATTGAACCCAGGTCTCTCATGTTCGAGGCAAGTACAGAACGTGTAGCTCTACCACTGAGCTACAGACCCAGGCCAGACCCAGTGAACTTTGCTATCTAGAGGAGAGAAGTTAACAAATACAGCACAAGAAGGCATCAGCTAGAGGTACAGAAACAGATACAGGACAAGCACGTGGCATTGGCTGTGTCACTGAGTGCTGGAAATCCTTTTAGGAGTTTGCCTTTGAGCATAGGACAATATCCCCTAGCCTGTAAATTCACAGTCACAAGCTCGAGTTTTAACATCAGAGTTAATCCACTCCTTTTAAAAAATTAATAGGTTCCCTGCAGAGGGCACACATTTTACAGCTCATTAGCTGCCTATGCCTGAACACTCTTCTCTGACAGTGAGTGCAGGGGACCATGTGGGGAGTGCTGAGCTGACTTCAGGACACTGGCAACACCTCAAGTCAAGGGGACAGAGACTAGGCTTTATAAATTTACTTCCCCTCTACCGGTTTCCTAGGAATTGCTCTGCTGAGGAAGGGGAGGGTGGGCCAGGCCTGTGACACTCTGGTGTGCACCTGCCATTTTGTGAGTGCACCCTGTGCTGCCTGAGCCCAGCTCTGAGCAGGGCAGGTACCTCAGGGAGAAGAGAATGTGGGAGAAGAGAAGTTGGGAGAAGAGAACATGGGAGAACATGAGAGAAGAGAAGGTGGAAGAAGAGAAGGCGGGAGAAGGTGGGAGAAGTTAAGAACATAGAAGGTGGGAGAAGGTGAAAGAAGATGGGAGAAGGTGGAAGAAGGTTGGAGAAGGTGGGAGAAGAGAAGGTGGGAATAGGTGGGAGAAGAGAAGGTGGAAGAAGGTGGGAGAGGTGGGAGAAGAAACTGTGAGAGAAAGTGGGAGAAGGTGGAAAAAGAGAAGTTGGGAGAAGTTGGCAGAAGAGATGGTGGGAGATGGTGGGAGAAGGTCATATATGGTGAGATAAGAGGCATTAAAAGAAGAGAAGGTGGGAGGAGTTAAGAGAAGAGAGGGTTCAAGAAGGTGAGGGAAGAGATTTGTGGGAGAAGGTGGGAGAATGCGGGAGAAGGTAGGAAAAGAGAAGATGGAAGAAGAAAAATTGGGAGAAGGTGGCAGAAGAGAAGGTGGGAAAAGAGAAGGTGAGAGAAGGAGGGCAAAGTTGGGAGAAGGTGGGAGAAGGGAGGAGAATTTAAGAGAAGAAAAGGTGGGAGAAGGTGGGAGAGGTAGGAGAAGAGAAGGAGGGAGAAGGTGGGAGAAGAGGTGGGAGAAGAGAAGTTGGGAGAAGAGAAGGTGGGGGAAGTGAAGGTGGGAGAAGAGAACATGAGAGAAGAGAAGGTGGAAGAAGAGAAGGTGGGAGAAGGTGGGTGAAGATGGGAGAAGGTGGGAGAAGAAAAGGTGAGAGCAGGTGGGAGGTGGGAGAAGGTGGGATCTCACACATGCTAGGCAAGCTCTCTACCACTGAGCTACAGACACATTCCTTTGAAGGTGTACGTTCTAGAGGAGAAAGCTAACAAATATGCCACAATAAAAATGACCTTCCCACCTTCCCCCACCTTCCCCCACCTTCTTTCTAAGTTGCCTCAGGCTCCCTGGTAGTTGGGACTAGAGGCATGCACCACCATGCCCAGTGACGATTTCAATTTTAATAAAGTCCACATTATTAATTCTTTCAAGGATTTGTTCTGAAGCTGTATCAAAAAACTCATCATGAAACATGGTCATAAGTATTTTTTTCTATAATTTTTCTAGTTTCACATTTTCCATATAAACCCATGGACCATTTAGAGTGAGTTTTGTGAAGATTATAAAGGTTTTTCATGTTCATTTCTCCCAGATAGTTTCCAAACACTTCATCACCCTTTTTAGAGCAGATGTTCCTTTCTTCATTGAACATCTTTTTATCTTTGACAAAATCATACTGCCTGTGTTCA
This sequence comes from Geosciurus inauris, assembly GCA_004024805.1. Taxonomy (NCBI): domain Eukaryota; kingdom Metazoa; phylum Chordata; class Mammalia; order Rodentia; family Sciuridae; genus Geosciurus; species Geosciurus inauris. Next base: position 2,435 of record PVHX01025523.1, on the reverse strand, counting down.
GTGTGTATGTTTTGGGCTCTCCACTCATCTCCATTTCTCTGTGTATTCCTTTACAGCATCACACTTTCTTCACTGCCTCAGCTTTCTGATAGGATTGGGGATACAGATGTGTGAGTTCCTTGTCCTTCTGTAATTTGTGTCATCTACTCTAGGTTAAGAAACAGTTTCTTGAAAATTTGAGTATTGCACCAAATCTGCAGATCAAGTTTTTGAGAATTTCATCTTGACCATATAAAGACCTGAAAAAACAGTATTTCTGTGTTTGTTTATATTTTGTTTGATTTTTTCTATTGCATTGAAAGATTTCTAAAAGTGCAATTGTAATATAAAACTTATATTTTAAGTTTTCAATTTTGGGGGTGTGTATTAGAGTTCTCTAAAGGAATAGAATCAACAGTAAGTATAATTATAAAAAGAGGACTTATTAGGTTGGCTTATGTGAACAGAAGCTGGATAGTCCACAATGGCCATGTGCAGGCTGGGGAGCTGGAAGAATCAGTAGCTGTGCAGTCTGAGAGGCTAAAGCCCCAGAACAAGAGGGCTCAACAGTGCTACCCTAGTATGAGACCAAAGGCTTCTGGAGAATCACCAGCAGAGTTGCTTTGGAAGAATGAAGAAACAAGAGTCTGATGTCCTTAGATGATCGCAGCAGAAATCAAGAACCTGTTCAAGAATTGAGTTTTCATCCACTTCTGCTTTCTTGTCCTTCCAACTTTTATTCCATCCAAGCTGTCATCCTATTGTATGGTGCTCTCCATGCTTAGGGAGGGTCTCCATTTCAGTTGGCTCTCCTATATGGCAATCATTCCTAGACACACCCATAAACCCCTTAATCCTCAGTGCCTCTTAATCCAATCAAGCTGACAATTCAAATGAACCATTACAGGGTGCTATTGTAAATGGAATTGTTTAATTTTTTTCTTAATCTAGTTTTTAAATTCTAATTTTCCCTATACATTACTGCTGATATATAAGAAATCATTTGACTTTTGCCTATTGACCATGTATTTGGATTTTTGCTGTTTTTATCCATTATGATCAAACATGGGGTGGTGGATTCCATTGCTATTTGGTTTCCAAAATTATGGCCTACAAAAATCAGAACCATGAATTTCAGAACTTCACCAGGACTGCCACAAGGGGGCTAAAGGCCACTGCTGAACAGTGAGCTCTGAGCATCCTCAACTGCCCACAGTGGCCAGCAGGGGGTGCTCAGAGTGATTATTTTCTGATCCCTTTGAATTATCTGCCTGTCAGGGATGAGTGTCCTGTGCCTACAGCAAGCTTCCTTATCAGGACTCACCTAGGGACACCTGGGGTCCATGTCCACAGTGAGGTAACCCTAAACTTCAAGACCTGCCCTAACCCTCACCTTGCTGTCCACCAGGGGAGACCATGGCTGTGGACACCTTGGGGCTATGACTGTGGTGACAAAATCTCCCTTCTCCTTGGGACCCACACAGGGAGATGCTGCAGCTGGGGTCACCTGGGTGCCATGTCCACAGTGAGGTGACTCTGACCCTAAACTTGAGACCCACCCAGGAAGAGACCATGGCTGCAGACACCTTGGGGCCATGATTGTTGTGGTGGAGCCTCCTTGGCGCCCTCACAGGGAGTTGCCTTGGCTGGGGACACCTAGGGACCATGTGTACCATGAGATTCCTTCCCCTTGGCATCTACGTGTGGATGCCACTATGGTTTTGGGACACCTAAAGTCAATCTGAGGAAAAGGAGGTGAAGAATCGAGAAAAGCCTCTTGTCAACTATCCCATATGCTGAGGAAGAAGCTCTGCCATGTGCTTTACTTTTTTTAAAAGGCTTTTCTAAAACATATTTTTAGTTGTAGATGGACACAAATCTTTATTTTATTTATTTTTATGTGGTGCTGAGGATCAAACCCAGTGCCTCACGCATGCGAGGCAAGCGCTCTACCACTGAGCCACAACCCCAGCCCCTGTTCTTTACTTTTGTAGGTAATATTTTAGTGGGACTTAATTTTACAAAAATATCCTTTGGTTAAGGCTTTGGCTGCTCATTGTCATAGTATGCTAAAGTACATTTTATGGGAAGAAATCCCAGGAAAATGAAAGGAGAAACCCTGAGACATAAACTCAAGATAGTGCAGGGGAGACATTGAGGTCCCAGCTCCTGGACCCTCACTAGTTGCTGAGGGGAAGGGCTAGTGCCACCTCATTGATTTTATTTTTATGGCTATCTTTAAAAAGTGTTACAGTACCTAGCCGGGCGCGGTGGCTCAAGCCTGTAATCCCAGCACTTAGGGAGGCTGAGACAGGAGAATCGCGAGTTCAAAGCCAGCCTCAGCAATGGCGAGGTGCTAAGCAACTCAGTGAGACCCTGTCTCTACATAAAACACAAAATAGGGCTGAGGATGTGGCTCAGGGGTCGAGTGCCCCTGAGTTCAATCCCCAGTACCA
>PVHX01025522.1:0-22248 GCA_004024805.1 Geosciurus inauris | reverse complement strand
ATGGATAAAGAAACTGTGGTACATATACACAATGGAATATTATTCAGCAATAAAAGAGAATAAAATTATGGCATTTGCAGGCAAATGGATGGAACTGGAAAGCATTATGCTAAGTGAAGTAAGCCAATCCCAAAAAACCAAATGCCGAATGGTCTCTCTGATTAGTGGATGCTGATGAATAGGGGAGGTGGGAATGGGAAACATAAGAGAAATAGAGAAATACTGGACGCGACATGGGGGAGGCGGGGGGCAGGAAAGGGGAATGGGTATAGTAAAGATAGTTGATAAAAAGTATATATAAATATATATATACTGTTCATTGAAAGTGCATATAAAGATGTTTAATATGAAAAAAAAATGATTTACTAATGTGATCCAACCTATTAAAGTTGCTTTATGAGAGTGAAACAAAACAAAACAAAACAAAACAAAACAAACAAAACAACAAAAATATTTACATTGGTGAAGTAACCAAAGGATTTAGAGCATGGAGACTGTCTCCAAAGCCCCAGATTCTAGTCCTCTGACTTTCAAATCATCCTTCAAATCATCCTTATTACTCCTCCAGCAAAAACAAATAAGATCCAAGCAAGAAATTTGATTGATCTTTTTTAACGTGCAGTACTTTCTCAAAGACATTTAGGTCATCCATTATATGTCCATTTTAGGAGAAATCTGAACAGAGGGAGCAGGATGAAGGGTAGGCTTTCTTCACTTAGGTTTTTTCCAACTTTGGGAAGATACACACAATAAAATATTTTAACCGTTTCTGCCACCTTATCATACAGGACATTTAAAACAAAAACTCACCATAGCTTTGCACTCCTTTCCAGAAATCTCTTTCTCCCTAGCACTTTTCATGTTTTGATGTACCATGCAATTCGCTTGTTTCTTTGTTTATTGTTGGATCCTCTCCCCTTCCACCTATCTCCCACCGAATGGAATGTGAGTCCCTTGGGCAGGAATGTTTGTCAGTTTGTTCCCTGCTGTATCCTGCCTATGGCCTCCCCAGTCCCTACAACTGTGATTGGCATGTAGTGGATGCTCTAAAAATATTTCATGGGAAGAGAAATCAACAAATGAATCAATAAAGCCCCAGACTGAAACCAAACAGGGTCATTTTGTTACCACCATAAAATAAATGCAGAAACCAGTTTACCTCAAGGTTATGAGGTAACCTGGCCAAGATCTCTGGATTCAGAGTTCCCTTTTCATTCTGTAAGAAACTAAGCTTTGCAGTTGATGAAAATATGAAATTCATGGAAGAGATCTGGAATTCATTTTACAGCTTTGACTACAGATCCAGATATTTGATAAAAACACTTCTTAAGACTCTAGTATGCGAGAATTTGGTTAGATCCTTGAACTGAATGACAGCCCTGAGCAATTGGAGTACATATCTGTGCATTACAGCAAAGTCTGGTGATAGATCCAGATGTCATGGGTCTGTCAGCACTTACACTGCTCTGCTTGCTTTAGATCCCTAGTAGAGTAAGTCTGAGAGAGTAAACTTGATTTGGCTTCACTCCAGCTGACTGGAGCTCCATTACCTGCTACATCTGTTTTGTTTCATTGTCCCAGATGTGAAGCACCTATAAAAACTTAAATATAGTATGTAATACATAATAAAAGATATAATTCTACAATAATAACACAATTATGTTAGAATATAATAATGCTAATTAGTATCAATTCATAATGATATATAAGCCCCTTATTATGATTTTCAACCTATTTTCGTGTACTCATGTCAATTTCATTGGAATATTCACAGAATTGAAGGCTTGGGATGTACTGGTGTAATCCATTTGTTGTTATTGTCCTTTCCTCCATGTCTACATCATCAGGTTATACTTAAGTGTAGACTGTTGCTATTTTTTTTAAAAAATTATTTATCCTACTTAGGTATACATGATAGCAGAATGCACTTTGATTCATTGTACACAAATGGAGCACAACTTTTCATTTCTCTGGCTGTACCTGATGTAGAATCACATCATATATGCAGTCATACATGAAGCTAGGGCAATGATGTCCATCTCATTCCATCATTTTTCCTGCCCGCATGCCCCCTTCCCCCTCCCTACCCTTTGACTAATGTTCCTCCATTCTTCCTGTACCCCCTCCCCCATTATGGATAGGCCATCCACTAATCAGAGATAACATTCAGCCTTTGGATTTTTGAGATTGGCTGACTTCACTTAGCATGATATTCTCTAACTCCATCCATTTACCTACAAATGCCATAATTTTATTCTCTTTTATTGCTGAGTAATATTCCATTGTGTATATATACCACAGTTTCTTTATCCATTCATCTGTTGAAGGGCATCTAGGTTGGTTCCATAGTTTAGCTATTGTGAATTGAGCTGCTATAAACACTGCAGTGGTTGCGTCACTATAGTATGCTGTTTTTACATCCTTTAGGTATAAACTGAGGAATGGGATAGCTGGGTCAAATGATGGTTCTATTCCAAGTATTCTAAGGAATCTACATACTGCTTTCCAGGTTGGTTGTATCAATTTGCAGTCCCATTAGCAATGTATGAGCATACCTTTTCCCCCACATCCTTGCCAACAGTTATTATTGCTTGTATTCTTGATAGCTGGTATTCTGACTAGTGTAAGATGAAATTTTAGAGTAATTTTGATTTGCATTTCTCTGATTGCTAGAGATGCTGGAAATTTCTGCATTTTTTTAATTGATTATGTATCTTCTTCTGAGAAGTGTCAGTTCAGCTCCTTACCCCTTTATTGATTGTGTTGTTTGGGTTTTTTTGGTGTTAAGTTTTTTGAGTTCTTTATATATTCTGGAGATTAGTGCTCTATTTGATGTGCGTGTGGCAAAAATTTGCTCCCAGACTGTAAGCTCTCTATTCACCTCATTGATTGTTTCTTTTGCTGAGAAGAAACTTTTTAGTTTGAATCCATCCCATTTATTGATTCTTGCTTTTATTTCTTGTGCTTTAGGAGTCTTGGTAAGGAAGTTGGGGCCTCATATAACATGATGAAATTTTAGGCCTCAATTAGGTGCAGGGTCTCTAGTCTAATTTCTAGGTCCTTGATCCACTTTGAATTGAGTTTTGTGCATGGTGAGAGATAGGGGTTTAGTTTCATTTTGCTGCATATGGATTTCCAGTATTCCCAGGACTACTTGTTGAAGAGGCTATCTTTTCTCCAATGTATGTTTTTGGCACCTTTGTCTAATATGAGATAACTGTATTTATGTGCATTATTATCTGTGTCTTCTATTCTGTACCATTGGTCTCCATGTCTATTTTGGTGCCAGTACCATGCTGTTTTTGTTACTATAGGTTTGTAGTATAATCTGAGGTCTGGTATTGTGATGCCTCATGTTTCACCTTTCTTGCTAAGGATTGCTTTGGCTATTCTGGGTCTCTTATTCTTCCAAATGAATTTCATGATTGCCTTTTCTATTTCTATAAGGAATGATGTTGGTATTTTAATTCGAATTGCATTGAATCTATATAGCACTTTGGGTAGTATGGCCATTTTGACAATATTGATTCTGTCTATCTAAGAGCATGGGAGTTCTTTTCATATTCTAAGGTCTTCTTCAATTTCTTTCTTTAGTGTTCTGTCATTTTCATTGTAGAGGTCTTTTACCTCTTTTGTTAAATTGATTCCCAAGTATTTTATTTTTTTTGAGGCTATTGTGAATAGGGTAATTTTCCTAATTTCTCTTTCAGAGGATTTATGACTGATGCATAGAAATGCAATTGATTTATGGGTGTTGGTTTTATATCCTGCTGCTTTGCTGAATTCATTTCTTCATTCTAGAAGTTTCCTGGTGGAATTTTTTGGATCCTCTAAGTATAGAATCGTGTTGTCGGCAAATAATGATAGTTTGAATTCTTTTTTTTTCCTATTTGTAACCCTTTAATTTCTTTCATCTGTCTAATTCCTCTGGCTAGTGTTGAATAACAGTGGTGAAAGAGGGCATCCCTGTCTTGTTTCTGTTTTCAATTTTGTCTTCCAATTTTTGTCCATTAGGACAAAAATTGATATGTCCTCTGTATTTCAGTAGTGTCTGTCATGATATTTCCTTTTTCATCATGAATTTTAGTAAATTGGGCTTTTTGTCTCCTTTTAATTAGGGTGGCTAAGAGTTTGTCAATTTTATTTATTTTTTCAAAGAACCAGCTTTTTGTTTTGTCAATTTTTTGAATTGTTTCCTTTGTTTCAATTTCATTGATTTCAGCCTTGATTTTAATTATTTCCTGTTTTCTACTTTGTAGAGGGTTGACTTATTTTTCTTTTTCTAGAGCTTTGATATGTAATATCAGGTTGTTTATTTGTTAACTTTTTCTTCTTTTAATGAATGAGCTCAATACAATGAACTTTTCTCCTAGCTGCCTTCATAATGTCCCAGAGATTTTGATATGTTGTATTAGAGTTCTCATTTACTTCTAAGAATTTTTTTATTTCCTCCTTGATGTCTTCTGTTATCCATGCATCATTCAATAGTGTATTTTTTAGTCTCCAGGTGATAGAGTAGCTTCTATTGTTTATTTTTTCATTGATTTCTAATATTATTCCATTATGGTCTGATAGAATGCAAGGTAGTATCTCTATTTTTTTGTATTTGCTAAGAGTTGCTTTGTGGCATAACATATGGTCTATTTTGGAGAAGGATCGATGTGCTCCTGGGAAAAAAATTGTATTCACTTGTTGATGGATGAAATATTCTGTATATGTCTGTTAATTCTAAATTATTGATTGTATTATTGAGTTCTATAGTTTCTTTGTTTAGTTTTTGTTTGGAAGATCTGTCTAATAATGAGGGAAGTGTGTTAACATCACCCGTATTATTGTGTTGTGGTCTATTTGATTCTCAAAATTGGGAAGGATTTGTTTGATATATGTGGATACTCCAATGTTTGGGGCATATTTATGATTGTTATGTGTTCTTGATGTATGGTTCCATTAAGCCATAAAGAAATGTCCTTCTTTATCCCTTTTCACTAACTTTGGTTTGAAGTCCACTTTATCTGATATGAGGATGGAAACTCCTGCTTGTTTATGTGGTCCATGTGAGTTATATGTTTTTTTCCATCCTTTCACTTTTAGTCTGTGGATGTCTTTTCCTGTGAGATGAGTCTTTTGAAGGTAGCATATTGTTGGGTCTTTTTTTTATTCAGTCTTTCAGTCTATGTCTTTTAATTGATGAGTTTAGGCCATTCATATTTAGGGTTATTATTGAAATATGACTTGTAATCCCTTGGTTTATTTTTTGTTTTTGCCTTGACTTGGTTTCTCTTTTGATTGGCCTTTCCTTTAGTGTAGTTTCTCTCTTTGTAGATTTTCATTGTTGGTTATCATTTCCTCCTCATGGAATATTTTGCCAAGAATGCTGTGTACTGCAGGCTTTCTTGCTGTAAGTTCTTTTAACTTTTGTTTATCATGGAAAGTTTTTATTTCATCATCAAATCTGAAGCGTAATTTTTTTGGATATAAGATTCTTGGGGGGCATCCATTTTCTTTCAGAGCTTGTTGTTCCATGATCTCCTGGCTTTTAGGGTCTGGGTTGAAAAATCTGCTGAGATATGAATTGGTCTCCCCTTATATGTAATCTGATTCCTCTCTCTTATGGCCTTGAAAATTCTGTCCTTATTCTGTATTCTGAGCATTTTCATTATAATGTGCCTTGGTGTAGATCTGTCGTCATTTTGTACATTTGGTGTCCTGTAACCCTCTTGTATTTGTTTTTCCAATTCATTTTTCATGTTTGGGAAAATTTCTGATACTATTTTATTGAAGAGATTGTGCCTTCCTTTGGTTTGAAACTCTGTGCCTTCTTCTATCTTAATAAATCTTAGATTTGGTCTTTTGATGGTATCCTATAATTCTTGTATGTTCTGTTCATGGTTTCTTACCATCTTCACTTAGTGGTCAACTTTATTTTCAAGATTGTGTATTTTGTCTTCATTTTCTGAGATTCTATCTTCTAAGTGATCTAGTCTGCTGGTGATGCTTTCTATCAAGTTTTTTATTTGGTTTATGGTTTTTGGTTTTTATTGGTTTTATGTTTCCTTCATTTCAAGAATTTCTAATTAGTTTTTTTTCACAATCTCTCTTTCTTTTTTATATATATAACTTTTTAGTTGTAGATGAACACAGTACCTTCGTTTATTTTATGTGGTGCTGAGAATCAAACCCAGTGTCTTACACATGCGAAGTAAGCACTCACCGCTGAACCACAACCCCAGCCCTAGTTCTTTCTTAAAGTAATCTTTTGCTACCTGTATTTGCTCCCTTATCTCTTTGTTGGAATGATTGATGGTTGCCTTTATTTGCTTTCTTAGTTCTTCGTTGGAGTGATCAATTTTTGCCTGTACTTGCTCACTTAAGTCCTTCTTTAATTTGCAGATCATTTTAATTACGTACATTCTGAATTCTTTCTCTGACATTTTGTCAACTTTGCTGCCAATGGATTCTATTATTGTAGTATCTTTGTTTGTTTGGGAGACTTTCTTCCCTTATTTTTTCATGTTGATTATGTGTCTTCCTTTCTTGCAATGCCGATCTGAGGTATTGCTGTTTTTATCCTATAATCTTGTAGTGGCCCTACAGATTACCTGTATCTCACTTTGGAATTCACATCCAGTCCCCAGCAGGTATCCCCAGATGGACACTACTGCCACTAAAGATGGTGGCGGAAGTAGTGGAGGTAACTCAAGATGGCCTTGGGGGTGGCCCAAGATGGATGCAAACACTTTCAGAGATGGGGCTAAAGGGTGGAACTTACAATGGCTTTGGGCTGATTGATTGGAGATGCAACACTGTGGCATGCTGAGCTGTGGTAGACTGCTGCCTCCAGGCCCTGTCTGTTGTCCCAAAGTAGAGGCTACTATATGGGAAGAGCTATGGGGATGACAACAGCGTGGATCTCCACTCTGTGCAGGGGCGGTCCTGGGTCTGGGCTTTCACACAGGTCTGTGAGGGTGGTCCTAGGCCTGATCTTGGCCTGGGCTCCCTCAGTGGTCCCAAATGGTGTGCCTGGGCCTGGGTCTGGGCTCCCGCAGATCAGCAGGGGTTCTGGCTCTGGCTTCCCCTGTGGGTGGGTGGATTGGTGGGTAGCAGTCTTGGGCCTGACATTGGCTAAGCTCCCACAGAGGTCCCTGGGAGTGGTCCTGAGCCTTGGCCTGTGCTCCTGCTGGTCGGCAGGAGCTCTGGTGCAGAACTGGAGGTGGTCCTTGGCTTCGCTTATGCCTGGGATCCTGCAGGGGTCATTGGAGGCAGTCCCGCACCTGGGTCTGGGTTTCCTCACGGGTCAGTGGATCAGAGGGTAGCAGACTTATGCCTGTCCTTGGCTAGGATCCCATGGAGGTCCCTGAAGGTGGGCCTGGGCTTTGACCTGTGCTCTTGCCTGTTGGGAAGGGCTTTGGCCAGACTATTGCTATTAATAACCACAGTAGTTTTATTATTTTGAATCAGAATTATTTTTATCACAATAGTTTGCTTTTGTCCTGAAATTTTTAGACAGGTTTCTATATCAACTATCCAGGCTGACTACTTAGCTCTTTGCCCTGTGAAGATATCTCGTGATTTCTATTTTATCTTATATATTTTTTTATCAATTCTGTACATACTCTAGTGTCAATTGTGCAATTCCAGTTTAAAAGTAATATTTAGCATGTAAGAAATACTAAAGCAGAAAAATATCAACTGATAACTTCTATACTGATAGTAAAAAAACCTCTTCATTTTAAAAGTATGTTGTTTATCCTATAAAAGCAAAGAATGATGTGAAATCAACACTAACCAAATATGGTAGTATATACAATTACTTCCTGTAGGCAGGGGAATCTGGTTTCCTGTGTGAAATTAAAATAGTCATTAAAAAGAGATTATGAGGAATCTTGCAATTATGCATATTCCCAAAAAGCAGGGGAATGAATAAGTTTAATTATTAATGTTAACAGGAAAAATAATAAAAAGACTCATTAAAATCATGTGCCATCAGATAATATCTCTCTCACTCTGGTCCTTTGTTAACATAGGGGTATGCACAAACATTTACTTGCTGTTTTAGTCAGCTTTTTCACTGCTGTGATTAAAAGACCCAACCAGAACAATTGTAGAGGAGGAAAGGTTTATTTAGGGGCACAATTGGTCATGGTTTCAGAGGTCTCAATCCATGGTTTCAGAGGTCTCCATTCCTCTGGGCTTGAGATGAGGTAGGACATCATGGCAGAAGAATATGGCAGAAGGAAAGAGCTCACATGATGATCAGAAAGCAGAGAAGTCTCTATTTGTCAGATACAAATATATACACAAAGCCATGCCCCCAATTTTCACCTCCTCCAGCTACACCCTACCACAACTGAGCCACAACTCAGTTAATCCTATCAAGGATTATTTCACTGATTAGGTTAAGGCTATGACCCAATAATTTCTCCTCCAAACCTTGCATTGTCTTACACATAAGCTTTGAGGGACATCACATCTAAACCATAATGCTTGCTTACTTCTCATATATTCAGATATTCACAAAATGCCCTTTCTACATGTTTCCTGAGCATGGTTCCATTTCTTTCTTAAAAGCAAGTGACACTGGGAGGCTATGATTGTGCATGGAAGGAAATATCCTGACACTTAAGTTACAGGTCTCAGCTTTGGGTCCTGGCCCTCTATGAACTCATTATGTGGACCAATTAATATATCTGTCTTAGTTTTGTTATTATAGAGTTGATGATCTCTGTTGTACCAAACTTACAGGGTTGTAGGCAACTCAAATAAGATAGCATATAGAGGAGAAAATGAGAATGATAGGTATTGTGTAAATAAAGAACATGAACAGGGTGCTATGGTACATGCCTATAATCCCAGAGGTTTGGGAAGCTGAGGCAGGAGGGTTGCTAGTTCAAAGTCAGCCTCAGCAATTTGGCGAGGCCCTAAGCAAGTCAGTGAGACCTGCCTCTAAATAAAAAATATTAAAAAAACTGAACAGACACTTCTCAGAATAAGATATACAATCGATCAGCAAATATATGAAAAAATGTTCAACATCTCTAGCAATTAGAGAAATGCAAATCAAAACTACTCTAAGATTTCATCTCATGCCAGTCAGAATGTCAGTTATCAAGAATACAAACAACAGCAGTGTTGGTGAGTACGTGGAGGAAAAGGCACATAGATTCATAGATTCCTTAGAAAACTTGGAATGGAACCATCATTTGACCCAGCTATCCCACTTCTCAGTCTATACCCAAAGGGTTTAAAAGCAGCATACAACAGTGATGCAGCCACTTCAATGTTTATAGCAGCTCAATTCACAATAGCTAAACTGTGGAATCAACCTAGATGCCCTTCAATAGATGAATGGATAAAGAAACTGTGGTATATATATACAATGGAATCTTAGCATTATGGATGGCATTGGAGAATATGCTAAGCGAAATAAGCCAATCCCCCCAAATCAAAGGCCAAATGTTTTCTCTGATAAGTAGATGCTGATTCATAACATAGGAGGGGGCATGGGAAGAATGGAGGAAATTTGGTCAAAGGGGAGGGAAAGGAGGGGAGGAGACATGGGGACAAGAAAGATGGTGGAATGAAATGGACATCAATGCCCTAGCTTCATATATGACTGCACATATGGTGTGACTCTACATCATGTACAACCAGAGAAATGAAAAGTTGTGTTCCATCTGTGTACAATGAATCAAAATGCATTCTGCTGTCATGTATACCTAAGTAGAATAAATAATTAAAAAAAGACTGGGGTTATGGCTAAGTGGTTAAGCACACCTGGGTTCAATCCCCAGAATCAAAAAAAATAAAAATAAAAAAAAGATAACATGATTGGTTGTAATCATAGTTTGGCAAATGCAGCATCAAAGGGAGAGGAAGTTAGTCCTGCCCCTCATGTGTTTAGGACAGGGTTTGGGAGTCCTAATAATCACCCTTTCTCCTTTGGGAGATCCTTACTGAGGGAACACAGAATAGGAAACAATAGCTAATGGGAAATGAGAGACCACTTTATTAATATTTAATAAGCACCAAGTAATCTCATTTTACAAAAGTTGTATTGGAAAATTTAGGTTTCAGGCTTAAGTTTGTTTTCAAGTTTGAAGGCTCCATAATCTTGAGCAGAATAGTCAGAAGGGAAGGACTAGTAGACATGGAAAGAGAGAGAGAGCGTGTGCAGGAGAGCGGGGCAGTCTCTGAGGGTGGCTCAATCAATCTAGTCCTGGGCTTGGAGGATGAGGTGAGCAATTTCTTTTCGCATGGAGTTGGGGAAAGGGGTGACACAGGAAGGGATGGATGGGCTGTAGGCTCGAGAGGTCTGGGCGGGCACAGGCTCCCTCTTCAGTTGCTCCTGCTCAGGGAAGAGGCTATATTCTGTCCCAAAGGGGTGTGGGAAGGCAAAGGTAAGGAACCATGCTAACAATTAGGAGCTTAGCTGTAGCACTTCAGAGGCATTTTTGATCTGTAACCCTGAAGACATCTCTTTGCTGGGAGTTTTGTGCCTTGTCAATGCCTTAAGGAGCCAATTTGATTAGAAAATCCAGGAAGAAGGTGGAGAGGTTTGTGTTTATTTTGCTCGAGAGTGTGAGCCTGCGTTTTCCTGCTGTTTCTTAAAGCTGGCAGGGGAGTGGTTCACTATCTTGTGTTTTCATCTTCTTAATAGATGGACTGTGTTGTAGGAATGACTCCTGTGAGCACACTTAGAATGTCTCTAAGAAAGCAGAGGTCTTTCTCAATACCTATGATTTAATGCAATGTGGGTGGATTTTGTTGTTACTGTTGTTTTTCTAAGTTCTCAGAGATAAAATGATGAAATAAGACTAGAGATAGCTTGGCATTTTCTTGAGAATTGAAAGGTAGTACGTTTCAGTTTCTTCTATTAAAATTGAGCATAGTGCTATTCATTATTCAAAGAGTGGTTTCAGAATAGCTAGTTTTGTTTATTTGGAATTCTGAATGAGGCCCTGCATACAGCAGGTAGGTGCTCAGTGAACAAAAAGAGCTATTCATGAGTTTTTGATCCTAACTTGCACCCTCTACTCCTTTCATTTCATTATAATTTTTTAAAAGAGTGTGTATTACTACTTCCTTCTAGCCATTTAGACAAATTTCTATTATCCTTCATTTCTTTCAACTCCCAAAGAACAAGTGAATTTAGGTCCTACTAGTTTAGTGCACTGCACTGTGTTCTAGACTGTCATAGGAGTGTATTATTTATGCAATGCAACAAAATAGATTAAAAATTGAAGGCTTTGTTGATGTGTTTGTGTTGGGAGGTAAGTCAGAGTTTTGATAACCTAAAAATTAAATTTTTTTCTTTGAACTTATTGGTCATTTTGTCATATAGACTCCATTATCTGCTTAATGACATTAATTACTTTCCTGGAGAATTTGTCTTTTTTTTTTTTTGAAGGAGATTGTGAATAGGTCCAGTAGGTCTGCTTAATTGTTGGGTATTCCTGGGACAGAGAAGGCACTAATCAGCTGCCAAAATGCATGGGCCACCACTGCAGGCTTCCACTAGATGAAGCATTCTGGGTGACAGAGAAACACGGTGAATGGCTGTAATCTCTGAGACTCTACCTAGTGTTTTGGGGAATGAGGCTCATTTTTCTCCAGGCCTGCCTTGCAAAAAATTAACAGTCTATTTGGGATAGATAAGGTAAAATCACATGAAAGGTAAGTGATAAAGCTCCTCAGATATGTGTAATTGTGTTATTTGAGGTTCAAGCTAAGATGTTTTATGTAGTTATTTAAAAGTACAGTGCATCAAACAAGATAGGAACATGTTTCACTCAGGTATGAGTTATCCGGTGCTTAGGGGCTTTGAGCTCCTGGGATGTAGGTGTCTTTTTCTTGCTCTGTTACGGTTGCAGCTGGCTGATCCTTACCTTGCTCACATACCAGCTCCAAGCAAGGCAAAAGAGGAAGTGGAACATGAGCAATGTCTTTTTATAAAATCAGCATTATTGAGTTCTAACTTATTCCTCACCCATTGTGAGTATATAGTAAAGTGATCTTTGACCCATGTAACCATCATGCAAATCAAGATACTGAGCATTTCTATCACCCTCAAAAATCCCCTGCAGCCTTGTGCAGAAAATACCATCTACTCATCCACTCTTGGCTCAGACAGCCACCGATCTGTTTTCTGTCACTACAGTTAGTTTCTTCTGCCCTGGAATTTGACATGAATGGAATTATATAGCAAGTACTTCCAGGCTGGGACTTGAGTGATATCCACAGAGGTGCCAAAGTTGCGAATGTAAGCAGAGGTTCACACCCAGCTTTACACCAGTGCCGGCTCTGCATACACCCTGGGCCAGACTCTTTTGCATCTTATTTCTTTTGCTTAGTGTTTTAAAGTTCATTTATTCTTTTGTGTGCAGTGATAATTCATTCCTTTGTGTTTCTGTGTGATGTTCCAAGTTATAAATTCCATGTTATAAATATACCACAATTTATTTGTATATCTTTCCCTTGATGGACATTGGGTTGTTTCCACAAGTTTGAGGCTTTTATGAGTACAGCTAATAATAGTTCAATGGCTATGGATTATTATGTATAGGTGTTTTTGTGGATGTATGCTTTCTTTTGAGTAAAGAACTAGGAGTGGAGTTGCTGGAAAATACAGTCCTGTGGTCTGAATGTACAACTCAGAATTCATGTGTCAGAAACTTAACCCCTAATGCAACAGCATTGTGAGGGGGAGAGTAATAGAAGTGCTTAGGTGCTTTCATGAACGGATTGGTGTGGCTGTCAAAGGCTTACAGGAATGGGTTTGCTCTTTTCTGCCATGTGGAGACTCTTTTGCTTTCATGCCTTCCGCCATGTGAGGATGTAGCATATAGGACCTCTCTGGAAACCAGACACAGGCACTTTAGTCTTGGACTTCCCACTCTCTAGAATTGTGAGATTTTTTCTTTATAAACTATACAGTGTGCAGTATTTTGTTATAGCAGCGCAATAGGAACTAAGTTATATGGCAGGTATGTTTTGAACTTACGAGGCTGCTGAACTATTTTTGAAAGCGTATGTGATACTTTACAGTCTTGTCAGCAGTGTTTGAGAATTCCAGTTGCTCCACAGCCTAGTTGTTACCACTATTTAACTAGCTATTCTAGTTATTGGATAGTGATACCTATTTCAGCTTTCATTTGCTCCCTTATGATGATTAATAATATTGAGCCCATTTTATGTACTTATTGGCTATATGTACATTTTTTTGTGTGAAATATTAAAAAATATTTTGCCCATAAATTAGGTTATCTTACTATTGAGAATTATTTTTATATTTTGATTCATGATTTATGTGATCTAATAAAGTTTTGCATAGCCAAAGTGTCAAAAATTTTCTTTCTATGTTTTCCTCTAAAAATATTTTAGATCTATGATACATTTTGAATTAAGTTGTTTTCACATAATTTATTGAAAGCATTATTTTCCTCCATTGAAAAACCCTGGCACTTTGTGAAATAATTGTTCATATAGTACTCCCAAGTTTGTCCCAAATCCACAACTGGTGTGTTGTTCAGGAAAGACTGGGAGTTCCTAAAATGAGTAGTCATTCTTGAAAGCTTCCACCTGGGACTGGGAAATGCCCCCATTTGTCATCCAGTCACCAACTTACAGTCAAATGCCATGGGATTCTGCTTGGCACTGGACCTCACTGTAGAAATACAGTCCCTACCTGCCTATGTGATTATTTCGTACATAGACAGCATAGGACTTCTTCCTTCAAGTGGATAATGACTGTCATTGTTGTGCTTCCTAGAGTTAAAAAAGTGATGTGCTAGGCAATCCTGTAGCCACTAGTGCCACAACACTGGGCTGCATCTGCAGCCTACAGTCCACCAAGACCAATGAAGCATGGGGCCAGGACCAAGGCGCATGCTGCTATGGCCCACCTGCCACTTTGGTGTGCTCGTGGACTGAGCCTGCTGTAGCCACTTGCAGGTGAGGTTGGCTGAAGCATGTCTGTCTCAGTGGGGCTGCAAATACCTGCTTGGCACTGGGGCAGGTCTAGAAGCTTCATTCATAGTCACTAGCTGGAGGATAGGGACTGTTGAAATCCCCTGGTGTTGGCTATCAATGGTCTGGTGCTGAGTTTCAAGACAAAGTATTGTGCTTATGTCAGTATCCTGCTCAGTGCATGGAGTCTTTCTCTGAACTCTGCTTCCTAAGGTTGGAGTAGAAAGAGTGGAACCGGTCATTGGCCACCAGGCTAAAGAAGGTCCAGAAGATCTTTTGCTGGGTACTGGCCTTGAGGTAGAGGCCCAAGGACTCTGTCTGGCAGGACATTTGTCTACCTGGTACTAGATTGCAAGGCTTGGTCTTAAACTTAATTCCTTCCCTTTCCCACAAGCGGAAGGCATCTCTTTTCATGTTGAGCTGCTTGAAGTTGAGGGCGGGGTGATTTAAGCAACTTTTTCCTTCCTGTTTTCTTATTAGTATTATTATGCTAAAACTAGGTGCTATGATCTCTCTTCTGGTTCTTTTAGCTCTTGTCAAGGTGGTTTTGTACATGAATATCTGTTCCGTGTTTCCATGGGGAGGGGCTTACTCTGCTGCCATTTTGCTCTATCCCATGATTTGATAATTTCTTTCTTTTGAGGAATTTGTTCACTTCATCCAAATTGTTGTCTTCATTATCAAAAAAATGTTCATAACACCCCTTTATATGTCTCTTTTTAGTATCTGTATTCCTGTTCTGAATCTGTAGTTATGTTCCTGCTCTCATTCCTGATAGTGCTAGTTTTCCAACCCTTCAAAAATTTTTTTTATAATTGTAGCAAGAAGTTGATAAAATGTACTCACATTTTGAAAGATCCAGCTTTTTGTTTTATTGGTTTTTTTTTCTATTGCTTGCTTGTTGTATGATGGATTTATTTTTATTCCTTTTTTTTGTTAAGTCTTTTTACTTAACCCTAATTTGATCTTCCTTTTCTAGTTTTTTGGGTGATAATTTGGGTCATAGATTGAAGACTTTTCTCCTCTTCTAATATATGTGTCTGAACTCATACATTGCCCTCTAAGCATCAGTGTAACTACAAATTTTAATGTTGCATTTATTTTTATTCAGTTCAACATAATTTTGAATCTCTCTTTTGATTTATTCATGGGTTATTTGCAAATGTGTTATTTAACTTCCAAATACTTGGCAGCTTTTCCAGGTACCTTATTTTTCTTAAATTTTCATTTAATTCTCTTACCATTAGACTATCTACTCTATATAATGTGAATCTTTTTCATTTATCAAGATTTGTTTTAAGCCGGGTGCGGTGGCTCAAGCCTGTAATCCCAGCACTTAGGGAGGCTGAGACAGGAGAATCGCGAGTTCAAAGCCAGCCTCAGCAATGGCGAGGCGCTAAGCAACTCAGTGAGACCCTGTCTCTACATAAAACACAAAAAATAGGGCTGGGGGTGTGGCTCAGTGGTCGAGTACCCCTGAGTTCAATCCCCAGTATCAAAAAAAAAAAAAAAAAAAAAAGATTTGTTTTATAGCCAAACTATAATTGGTCTATCTTGGCGAATGTTTCAAAACACCCAAATTGAATGTGTATTTATCTGTTTATTGGGTTTAGTGTTTTATAAATACCAATTAGGTCAAATTGATTTGTGATTTTTTTAAGAGTGTTCTTATATCCTAATTGATTGCCTCACTACTTGTATCAATTATTTAGAAGAAATTGAAATTCCCAAGAAATTTTAGATACTTAAAAAAAACAAAACAAAAAATTAGGATGTGAAGTGGTAACATTCCAGTGGCAGAATTTAAGTAACATGCTCATCCAGAAATTTAAAAATGTAGTTTTTAACTGGGAGCCATGTGGTTGGCTAAAAAGAGGGATTCTGTTACTTAAAAGACAAAAAGTCATAGACCATAAATCATGTAGGAAGTTTTTTTTTTTTTTGGCACTGGAGATTGAACTCAGAGGCACTAGACCATTGAGCCACATCCATAGTCCTATTTTATATTTTATTTGGAGATAGAGTCTCACTGAGTTGCTTAATACCTCACTTTTGGCGAGACTGGCTTTGAACTCGTGATCCTCCTGCCTCAGCCTCCCAAGCTGCTTGGATTATAGGCGTGTGCCACTGCGCCTGGCTTCATGTAGGAGTGTTTTTTTTTGGTACTGGGGATTGAACTCAGGGGTACTCGACCACTGAGCCACATCTCCAGCCCTATTTTGAATTTTATGTAGAGACGGGGTCTCACTGAGTTGCTTAGCACCTCGCCATTGCTGAGGCTGGCTTTGAACTCGTGATTCTCCAGTCTCAGCCTCCCAAAGGGCTGGGATTACAGACATGTGCCACTACACCCAGCTTTGTGTACAAGTTTTGACGAACTGTTCTTCAGTGTGGGATGAAGTTGTTGGCTGGTGGGATTTCAATGCTGAGTGGAGTTGACACCAATACGAGATGTAATGAAAGTCGTACCCTATGAATAGAGTAGTAGAGAGTGACCGAGGTGGACGTGAGAATAATAGACGTAGTGCAAGGTAGGGGAGTAGGGGCCTGGGCAGTGAACTAAGTTTGCTTCAACAGGCAGGAATTTAGGTTCTTGAGCAGTGGGTTAATGTGATCGAGGTGGTGCTGAGGCTGATGTGTGGACTGTTGCAAATTCTGAGACAAGAGGTTACCAGAATGAGCTGAGGGCGTAACTCAGTGGAAGAGTACTTGCATGTGAGGGTTTGAACGCAGCACGTGCACGCACACACACACACCAGCAGTGTGTCTCTCAGTCCAGATGTGAGGTGATGAGGTGTAAATGGCAATAGAGAGAAAGCAGCTTCCTCCCTCTCTCCTTCCCTCCCTCCCTTCCTCTCCTCCTTCCTGTGCTGCATACTGATATACACACGAGCTATTACTACCACTGTTGTTGCAAGGGGCAAAGCACAGGGATTAGTGAGGCCTGAGGGGCTTGGGCAGTCTGTGATCTCCTTTTCAGGGAAGACACTGCTATTTGGGAATTACAACTAAACAAACACATCAGGAAGATTTTTAGTACTCAAAGTCTACTTTATCCTCAACCAACAGAACTTCTGGACTCATAAAACTGCAGTAATTTGGGGCTGGGGCTATAGCTCAGTGGTAGAGCGCTTGCCTCGCATGTGTGAGTCACTGGGTTCGATCCTCAGCACCACATAAAAATAAATAAATATAATAAAGATATTGTGTCCATCTACAACTAAAAAAATATTAAAAAAAAAAAAACTGCAGTAAGTTGCCTCTGGACAATGAATAAACCAACAGGAACAAAAGCCAAATTGCCCTGCTTCTGGGTAACAATTAGCATCTACTCCCTGGAGAGCATGGTGTGACATTCCTTCCACTTGGGGCAGGCTCCCAGCTGCCGCTGCCCAGCATGTTTCAACATTCAACCACCAGTCTCTCCATTTAATGGCTGAGCATCTCCAATTCTGGTCTTACTATCCCATATTGGGATTGTCCTGAGAAACAAGGGAAACACGAGGCAGCTAAAGATTACATCATAGATGAGTTCACATCTCAATAGTGTCCCAAGGGAGGGTATGGTCTCAATTAGGTTAGGAACGAGGTAGGAGGAGTGGAAGAAAGAGACAGCTTCTTGAACTATGGCTTCTGGGTGGGATTCAAACCCACATCTCTCTCTAGACCTGTACACTGGAGTCAAAACTCCCTACATGAGTCATCTGTGGGCAGCTGATTTTGTTTCCCAGAGCTTAATTCCAAGGCTGCATTTCCTTCTCCCACCTGCTTTCCTCCTTCCCTTACCATATCAACTGTTAGAAAACATTTTGGGTATATAATGAATATAGAAGGAAAAAATTCTGTCATCAAAAAAAGTGTGAAAGAGATAAACCATGGGCAAAAGAAAAAAAATTGTACATAAAAAGATTATATATATATTATAATTTATATATTACAATATATATTATATGTGTATATAATATGTACATTCCATTTATATTTTCTTTCCTTTCTTTCTAACCCCAAGTAGAAGTCACATAATTGGGCTATGTCTCTTCCTTTCTCAACTCCTAACCTAGTAGATTGCACCATTAGTTTACTGGTATAATTCCTGAGGTTAGGTAAAGAAGCCATGGAAAGCAATAAGACTCCAGTGTTCCACTTTTGACCCTGGCCTTGACGTAGAAGTATTGTTTTCATTTCTATGTTCTTTGGTCATTAGGTTTGTTATAGAGTGGTCCTTTCCCTAAGTGACCACTACTGTGATCAAAATCAGCTTTTATGAGCAAACATCAAGAACAGTGAGCTAATGAGAGCAACACAATTGGTTAAGCAAGGTTATTTTATTTTATTTTGGTTTTCAGGAATCTACTTTATTGATGGAAAAGAGTTCACATAAGTACTGTGTGCCTCTGATTAGCTGGCTTTTGGTTAACCTAAACATACAGTTAAACAAATGGGATCCAGCTTCTCTTCCATCCCCGAGGCCAGCTTCCTCAAGCCCTGGTGTTAGTGGTGTATCTCCAGACTCAGGGCTTTATCAAGTTGAGTTAATTTATTTAAAGATGGGTTACTGCAGATGAATCTCCCAGGAATGTAGTTAAAGGAGAATCTATATCTTGAACAAAAATCAAATACATAATATTTTCCTAAATCAATACATTATGCCTGTGAACAAAACCATGTGATTTTATTAAGTTGATGAGATAAAACAAAAGTGATTAAGAGAAAAAACTACATATTTATTTTTCTTAGTGGAATAAACTAAAGTGACTGAAAAATCATACAACTGGCTTTGTGATGGTAGTATATAGTGTGGCAGATTTTTTTTTTTTTTTTTTTTGCTTATTTTGGGGAATCTTCCATGCTCTTTTCCAATTCTACATTGTTGTCTTCTGGTGAGTGTGATTCCTTTTCATCTTCAGCTGTGATAAAGAAAATGGTCAATCGCCATATTTTATCTATTGAAACTCCCCTAACAGTTCAAACTATTTATAGTGGCCACAGAGGGACAGTTACATAAGCCTTGTGAAAGGTGAGAGAGCTGAGAGAAGGTGTATTGTGGTTTGTTATAGTAAAGCTCAGAAGAATGAGATGCTTGGGGTAGCCTTAGATATGATGAGAAGTAAGAACTGAAATATGTAGGTGGGCTATTCTCAGCTGTGTATCATTTATGGGATGTTTAACTGGGAATATAATTAACTGCTCAGAAATAGGTTAATCACTATCTCTTAATCACTTTTGTTTTATCTCATGGGGAAACAGTAATGCAAGCCTTAGTCCTAGATCAATCTGGATTTACTTTTTTTTTTTCTTGGTGATACTAGGCATTGAATCAGGGGCCTTGTGCATGTTCTACCACTGAGCCACATTCCCAACCCCTCAACATGGATTAAATATTGGTTTTGTCTTTATGATGTAGCTTTGGGAGAGTTTTTGTTTTTCCATCTGTTAAGATGTGTGAAATGGTAAAACTATGCATGGAAAACAGAGCATCTATTGGTTGGTGTGAGGATAATGGTACAGTACAGGAAAGGCCTGGCACACAGTAGGTGTTTATCAATGGCAGCTGTTATTATCTAAGGTGTGACTTGATATTGTCTTCCAATTATAAAGTCATGAGCCAAGAAATAGAAGTTAAATGGGCCACAGTAAATCAGCACTAATGCTGAGAATGCCCTAAGCATCCTTGATAGCAGTGGGCTCTGTTTACTTGTATGAAAGAATAAAAGCTTTAACACGAAATGCTATTTCAGGACTACTTAAGCTTGTCAGCCATGACAGAAGTACTGTACACAGCAGAGTGTGTGGGATCCAAGAGACTGCTGTGCCTGTTATTTCTGAGGCAAAACTGTGTATGTGCATGTGAATTTTAATTTTTTCAAAAAGTATTTGATGTATATTTGAGTCTTATGGATGTCATCTCAAATACCACTGATGAAGTAAGTTCTTTTCTGTTTGTCCTTCGCTACGCTTGTTATGTTGTTATTGATCTTTTGTATCTACTTGCCAATTCTTCTCATTTCCTGGAGTAAGAAATAGGGGGTTGACTTTGCTATTATCTTGAACAAACCTGCAGGGCACACACGAATCTTTTGTCAATTTACCTTACTCAAGTCAGACCAATTGCTCTCAGAAAGTTGTTGCATCCCATTTGCCATTGAAAAAGAAAACAAATTTAAAGCTGTAAGAGGTAGTATGACTTCAGTGTTTGAGAAGTGTGCATCAGCTGGGTAGTTCATTACTGTGAACTAGGGGGCATACAAACCTTGTAACCAGAACAACACTGGCTGAGATTGGTTGGGCAAAGCAAGAGCATCATGGAGTGGAAGACTCCAATATGTAGAGATGCATTTTCCTAATGGGAGTCTTGGGAATCCCAGTGAACCTCAGGGAATAGGTAGGAATAATCCTGGAGAAAGGGAGCTGGGGAATGCCAATAGGGGTTAGGAGATGCATCATAAGGATTGGGGTTTGCAGAGGTTTGATAGCAGAGCTTTTCACTCTGATAAACTTGAAGTGAGTACCACCCATTCATCCACCCACCCTCCCACTCTCCCTCAAAATACTTTGCTGCATTATTAATATGTTGTCCTAAATAAAGAGAGGTGTCCTTGAATTGAACATCTGTGGCTTTCTGAAGACAGTCTTGTTTAGTCCCTGATCACTCAGGGTTTGGATTTCATGAAATGCTGGTCCAGGAAAAGATGAAACTTCTTAGATAAGGCAGGTTTGAGTGAGTGACAAGGAATCCCCAGGACACCATCTGAGTTTCTAGAAGTCTGCATGAATGATGAGAACCAATCCTACTTGTTATTTGCAGATGATTCTCCCACAATTCCACCGCTAAGGGGCTCCTCATAGCTGTTCACAGACAGTTTTCTTTGAAATGACTAACATAAAACAAATATTTAGGACACCACTCATCACACAAACACTGAGATGTTTAAATGGACATCCAACCCTTGGTAAAACTAGAATAAAGAAAGGCCCACCTACCAGTCCATCACCTTGTTCCGGGTAAACATGATTCTTCTGTGTCCAGTCTGAGCCTAGCTTCAATCCATGAACAGACATGATGCTCAAAGCCTCGTTCTGCTCATGTCATTTCTATGCTCAGGAATGGTTAACATCTTTCTAGCTTTTTTTTTTTTTTTTCCAAATAAAGTCCAAATGTGCTTATTTGGTAATTGAGACCTTCCCCTTTATGAATCCTACACTCCAGATAAATGGAAGTACTTGCACTGGTTCCCATGTAGCCACAATACCCAAATTCCCTCTGTTTTTAGTATTATAGTTTCTCGCCACATCCCCTAGAGTTCTGTTCCTACCTGTCTTTTGAGGTTGGCTTCAGAACTACTTTATTTTGAAGCTCACCCTGACCTCTTTTCTGGAAATAACCTCTTCTTCCTCTTGTTTTGGGGTGGTGGTGGTACTGGGGATTGAACTCAGGGGCACTCTACCACTGAGCCACATCCCCAGCCCTATTTTGTATTTTATTTAGAGACAGGGTCTCACTGAGGCTTGCTTTTGCTGAGGCTAACTTTGAACTTGTGATCCTCCTGTCTCAGTCTCCTGAGCCACTGGGATTACAGGCGTGCGCCACCGTGCCTGGCTCTTCTTCCTCTTAATTCAAAAATTACTTGCTTCTACCCTCTTACTTTCTTTCTTTTTTTAAAATTAATTTATTTAAATGCATTTCAAGTCATAGTACATATATAGAGCTCAATTTTTCCATTTCTCTGGTTGCAAACCAGATAGAGTCACACCATTTGTGTTTTCATACATGCACCAAGGGTAGTGATGACAATCTCAATCAACCATCTTTACTGTACCCATTCCCCTTTCCCTCCTCCACCTCCCCCCTGCCGCATCCGGAGTTCCTCCATTTCTCCTATGTTCCCCATTCCCACCCCCCCTTACGTATTAGCATCCACTAATCAGAGAGAATATTCGACATTTGGTTTTTTGGGATTGGCTTACTTCACTTAGCATAATGTTGTCCAATTCTATCCATTTGCCTGCAAATGCCATACTTTTATTCTCTTTTATTGCTGAATAATATTCCATTGTGTATATGTACCACAGTTTCTTTATCTATGCATCTATTGAAGGACATCTGGGTTGCTTCCACAGTTTTGCAATTGTGAATTGTGCTGCTATAAACATTGAAGTGGCTGCTTTACTGTAGTGTGCTGTTTTTAAGTCTTTAGGGTATAGGCCAAGGAGTGGGATAGCTGGGTCAAATGGTGGTTCCATTCCAAGTTTTTTAAGCAGTCTCCATACTGCTTTCCAGATTGG
>PVHX01025521.1:0-22294 GCA_004024805.1 Geosciurus inauris | reverse complement strand
CTCATACATTGCTGGTGGGACTGCAAATTAGTACAACCAATCTGGAAAGCAATATGGAGATTCCTTAGAAAACTTGGAATGGAACCACCATTTGACCCAGCTATCCCACTCCTTGGTCTATACCCAAAAGACTTAAAAACAGCATACCACAGTGACACAGCCACTTCACAGCTGTTTATAGCAGCTCAATTCACAATAGCTAAACTGTGGAACCAACCTAGATGCCCTTTGATAGATGAATGGATAAAGAAACTATGGTATATATACACAATGGAATATATTCAGCAATAAAAGAGAATAAAATTATGGCATTTGCAGATATGGAGAATATCTGCAAATGGATAGAGTTGGAGAATATCATACTAAGCGAAGTAAACCAATCCCACAAAACCAAATGCCAAATATTCTCTCTGATTAGTAGATGCTTATCCATAATGAGCAAGGTGACATGGGAAGAATGGAGGTACTTTGGTCAAAGGGGAGGGAGGGGGGAGGGGGGAAGGGGCATGAGGCCAGTAAACATGGTGGAACGAGATGGACATCATAGCCTTAGCTTCATGTATGATGCATATGTGATGTGATTCTACATCACATACAACCAGAGTAATGAAATGTTGTGCTCTGTGTACAATGAATCAAAATGCATTCTGCTATCATGTATACCTAAGTAGAATAAATAATTTTAAACAAACTATATAGTGAATAAAAACAATATATTCTTAACTTCATGCAGGAACTAGAAATACCAAAAATATTATATATATATGACGTTATTAATAATAAAATTATAACTAATTATTTATAATCTAAATTTAAAAAGCCCTGTGAAATAAAGAAATTCACAAAGCAAATGATGTGTCATTGAGTTCACTGAGCATTATAGTATTCTAGTTCAACAATCTGAAGAAAAAAAACAAAACATAGTTTGGCATACTGTTTAAAACCAGTTCCTTAAGCATTCTGTATTTTAGAAAATCACATACATATTGAGAGAATGGTTCTAGCACCCTCTTGAAGTTTGCTTTAGAGTGGATTTTAAAAATTGGACCAGGTTTCAAAAATCTGTCCCTAAACTCCTTTATTTTTACCTGCTGCATATCATGAATCTCCTACCCTCTAGGTAGCTTTAAACACTTGGTTCTGTGCATGCACCTTGCCAATCATTGTTTCTAAGCCTCATCATCTCTCCCATTTCAACTTCATGCATTCTTTGTCTTCTGAAGATTCAATGAAATGGGACACCTCTCCTTACCCTGTACCCTTCCCAAATGCCCTCAAGCAGAGATAACTCCTTTCTGAGAACTGTGTGGTCCCCTGTGATTCTTGGTAGCCCTCGGGCTGGTTTCCTTGAAAGAAGGTCATATCCATTGAGGAAAAGCCCAGGTAAAGTACCTCAGGTTCATGTCAGGTCTAATTATCAGGTGCAATTAGACAAAAAAGGATACATTGGGATAAGGAGGAAGAGGAGAGGAAAAATGGAAAGTGAGAAATTCTTGAGAGGGAAGAAAATATCAGAAAGAAAGTCAAGGAGGAGGGAAAGTCAAGGAAGGAAGTCTGGGAGGAAGAAAGTCAAGAAGAGGGAAAAGTAAGGAAAAGTTCCGTTAGCTAACAATATGTCTGACTTCATGTTTTTAAAAAGTTAACATACATTATCTTTTCTGATTTTGATAATACTCTTTCTAGATAAACACTGTTATCTCTGTTTTACAGATGAAGAAACTAAGGCACAGAGATAGAGTACCTCATCCAGAATCTCAGAAAGAGGCAAGAGCATTAACTAGTATCTAGACACCATCAAACCAGAGCAATAGCCACTAAGGATTCCTGTCTCACAAGGCCCTACCCTCCAATCAACAAAAAATAACTCTATTCTCTCACCTGGAACTGTCTCCTGATCAATTTCATCAAGACCACAATGGAGGAAAAAAATATGCTTAAGCAAAGATTATTGTGAAGCATATCCCATCTATTCATCTAGACTGAATATATTTTAAACTTTGACAATGAAAGCAATTACTAAGCTTATTCATTCTTAGCTTATAACAGAAATACTTTTCCCAAATTCCTTTGGTATGACTCCCTGGCTTACTTGAAACGATATTATAAGCAATGGCCTCATGGACTCTAATGTTGCCCTTGTGGCTTGTTATGAAGGTTCTTGGTCCTGCTAGGAGAGGCAAGAAACATTGCTCAGGGGAGAAGTAGTAACCTGGGGATGAAGAGACAGTCTCTGTAATCATTCAAGTCCTGCCTCTGACCGTTGCTCAGTGTATGGTATATAAAGTTTATTGAATTCTCTAAGCCTCTGTTTCGTCACATCAATAATGTGATAGTACCTGGCTCATATAGCTATTGTGAAGATTGCATGAGAGAATGTGAAACAATACCATGCCTATCACATAATAAGCACTCCACAGATGTCCTCATTAGACAGTATTCCCCAATAATGCTCATATAGCTATTGTGAAGATTGCATGAGAGAATGTGAAACAATACCATGCCTATCACATAATAAGCACTCCATAGATGTCCTCATTAGACAGTATTCCCCAATAATGTTCTATGCAATTTATTTCACATCGACATTCTAGGAAAGATTTTGTCTCTTCTAAAGTGTTAACATACTGTTCCTTTTATGGATATTAAGCTTCTCTTTTAGCTCTGGATGCTATTAAAATCCTGGGATAAAATTTCACCTGGACCTTAGCAGCTTTGTGGGACTCTGTTGCTTGATGATCTCTATCCTAACATTGCTTTCCATTCTATCTATATTTTACCTCATCCTGACTACTTGTTTGTATTGGCATACATACTATTGTAAGTGGCTTCAAATGTGTGTAGGATAAAGCAAAAATAATATATAAATAAATGATTTTGCTTATTTTTACATCTGCTTAACCATCAAGAAAGACTACTCCTCTTTAGTGGGGAAAATGGTGTCTCTCCCCAAAATTGAGCTTGATGATTTGCATGCAACATGTTCTTAGAAAATATTTACTGGATTAGTAAATATTTTCAATGTAAGTCAATAAGTATTGACTTACAGATGTAATAGTTATTGAAAGTCCTACAGTGAATATTAAAATTCCAGTTCTACATAACAATCATGCATGTGTAAATGTTTTCAAATTATTTCAAATGTATAGGGTATGTTATGGTTTAAATATTAGGTCATTTGTGAGACAATGCAAGAAATGACTGAGTTATGAGAGCCTTAACATTATCAGTGTGTCAATCACCTGGTAGGAATTAACTGGTTACTGAAGGCAGGTAGCATGTGGCTGGAGGAGGTGAGTCATTTGGGGCATGTCTTTGGGGTATATATTTTGTGAGCTGAGCTTAGTCTCTGCTTCCTGGTGCCATGTTCTGAGCTGCTTTTCTCCCACGCTCTTCTGCCATGATGTTCTGCCACACTTTGGGTCCAGAGCAATGGCCAGCCATCAATGGACTGAGACTTCTTAAACCATGAGCCCCAAAATAAAATTTTCCTCCTCTGAATTCATTCTTGTCGGGTCTTTCGGTCATGATGGCAAAAAAGCTGACTTAAAACAGGGTGTAACAGTTTTCAACATTTTCTTTGATAATAAGTTCAACTAATATCTTTTTCTCATTCTCAAAGGAAAGGAGCTTGAGTTGAATCTGGTAGCAAAGTCACCATGATCATATAACAAGATATATTCATAGATATAAAAACATCCATTAAAATGATACATGTTTTTTAGAACTGGATGGGAATGCAGAAGGCATTGAACTCAGCTATGTCACTTTTTAGATGAGAAAACAAGTTCCTGAGAGTTTATAGGGTATAAATATAGCAGCAGTGGAATTGAACAAGAACATAGCCTCCTAAATGCCGATCAGGGACACAGTTATCATCTCTTCTGTAACTTTGTCATCACTGTGACATCAATGTGACAAAATACCTGGGATAAATAACTTAGAAGGTGAAAAGGCTGCTTGGCTCATGGTTTCAAAGAGTTCAGTCCATGCTCCCCCACTTGGACCTGCTGCTCTGAGCCTGTGGTGACCCAGTATATCATGGCAGGAGGGTATGATGCAAGTGGAGGTCTGTTCACTTCAAGATGGCCAGGAAGCAAAGAGCAAGGAAAAGACAGAGCCAGGGTCCCAGTATCCCTTTGGAGGGCATATTGCTCCCAGTGACCTAACTCCCTTCCACTAGGTCCCACCTCTTGAAGATTCTACCACCTTCCAATAGTGCCCCTAGATTGTGCTCAAGAATATGGGCCTTTGGGGACATTCAAGATCCAAACTATAGCAGTGATAGAACACTAAATAAGTCACATATACAAAGAAAGAATTATCCATTTATTCAGTTTAAGATTCCTTTCTAAAATGCCTTGTTATCTAAACAACAAACTATTTGAATAGAAATTTCTTAGAACTAGTGTCTTTGGTCTGGCAGGTTCTCAAAAGGGTTTTGGAGAGGGAATGATCTGCTAACCAAAGAAGCAGACTTATCACCTATCAGTTCACAAAACAAATATCACCTCCTCACAGAGACCTTCTCTGATAGCCCACCTGAGCAGCTGTCCCTCCAGGTGCCCTCACCCCACTAGCCACTGTCATCATACCATGCTTCAGATTCCTTATCACAATGTATTATTATTCCTTATATTTTGTTCATATTTTTGAACCGTTGAGGCCTCTAGAGTATGCAGAACAGACTCCACCTATAGCTGGATAGACAATTTTCAACTAGTTGTAATGTATCTGGACAATCCCATTAACATTTGTTTTCAGTTTTTCTGCTGTGTTGGATTTGTCAAGGTCTTCTTTTATATCTATTTCTCTCTATATCTATGCATTTTTCATATATACACACATATGAATTACTTACAGGGTTGACAGTCTGATCTTAAAGTTTACATTTTCAAAATATTTAGAACTTATATGAAATATTTAGACTTCTTTCTTTCAAGTAGTCATTAGTTCAACCTCAACTAAGATATATAATCATGATTTAGTATATCACTAGAAAGTTATACTTTCATATTAAGGCTCAAAATATAAATGCCAAGAATAGAGAGATTAATAGATGAATACTAATTGCCCAAAACATTTGCTGCTTAAAACAGAGGACAGATCTAAATTCTATTATTCTTAATGTCTTTGTAATATAGAAGGCTTTGTGATAATACACCCAACAGGAGGAAACAAGGTTGCAGATTTACAGATATTTGCATGGTTTTCATACTGGCAAATGCAAATTTTTTAAGGAAATTAAAAGACCTAAAAATTGCAGCATGTGAAATGAAAATGAGTGCAGGTGAGAGCAAAATTTGCCTGTTGCAGTGTCTGCCTCTCACTCTAGGAACAAGGGAGCTTCTTTTTATACTTTTATCCTTTTTTTTTTTCAAAACTATTTTAGCCAAAGCATTCTTAAAATCAACCTTATTTTAATTAAGGAAACAAATTAATTAAGGAAGGATCAATCGAGGCCAGTACCACACAAGAAGAATTTTTGCTGCTTTGGTATAGTTTCTATACCAAAGGTTTTTATTTTTAGCTACTCATCCAGGAATACGAGTCTAAATCTGCACAACTGCAGATCCACAGCAGCTGTTTCCTCACGCACAATACTAAGTGGCATTAGCCCCACTCCCCACTAAACTGAGCTCCTCAAAAGTGAAATTGGCACTAATCATTGTCTTATTATCTAGCACACAGCCTGACACATGCAGCTTAATAAACAGCTGAGTAATAAATGAATATGGGAAGGGGGATCAACTTTCATAAGTTGTATTTTATAAAAGATGACCCAGAAAAAAACAAACTTAAAAATCATTAAATTTAAATATTTAGTGTTTAGAGAGACCTTTATATTTGTCCTGCCAAGCTTCTTTTCAGTGTTGGAAGCCTCTCAGCAAAAGTTAAATCCACTTTTAATTTAGCCTGACCTTCTGTCTTCTTATCTCCATGCTCCCATATGTAGCCATGATTTGGAATTGCAGAAGTTGTCTCATTTCTAAACAGGCTCTCCAGGCTTTTACCTTCAGGAGAGTAATCATTCTCTTCTTCATTATCTTCTTGGTTTCTCTCTTTATTTTCTTTGCTCCTTACTCTCTCTCCTTCATTGTACTTTTCTTTCTTTATTTTTATGTGCCAATGTTTTCATATAGAAATTATAACTTTTATCTTTGTTTAGACCAAATTTTTATTATGGCAGTTCCAAAATTTATGTTAGGCAGTAAACTGTCTGCTGAAATGTTTTTCTTTAGAAAAGTGATTGGTAAAGACTTTTTAAAAAAATACATTAAACGATTAACTTACTGTCAATTTCCATTTTCAGGAGTAATAAACAAAATCAAGTACTGCACACTTTAAAAATGTTTTTCTAGAAGAATATCAAGGAACTAGCAGAAAGAAAACTTTATTTTTTCAAAACAATTCTAAAAGTCTTCCTTTATTATTTCAAATTGACTTGTCATTAGATTTTACCCTGCTATTTCTTTTTAGTATATAATGAATTGTCTACAAGCTCTAAGGCAGGTTTCATGGAGGCTGTACGCAAAGCTATTTTTAGTTATTAGGGCCTTTAATAAAACAGACTTTAGGGCTAGGATTGTGGCTCAGCAGTAGAGCGCTTGCCTCGTATGTGTAAGGCCCTGGGTTCGATCCTCAGCACCACATACAGAGCAATAAAATAAAGACGTTGTGTCCATCTATTAAAAAATAAATAAATTAAAAAAAAACAAAACAGACTTTAGCTTGGTCATTGTCTGTAGAAAGACATCACATGATTCTCTTAATTGGCCAAGTCTCCAGTAAACAAGAATCAGGGCTTATCATGTATCTCTATTGTTATTACTGATTTGAACTGACTGCCAAGAAATAAAGCTAACAGGAAACATAACTTTTTACAATAGAACTTGAGCATAGAAATTAAACATGGGATTTCCACGGAAGGCACAGCTCTCAGGCATACTTGGAAACTCCATTCCAGTTTGGACCCTATGTCACATTTCCCTACAGATACATTGAGATCAAAATCTTGAGTTCTCAGAAAACTGAAAGTTATAATTGTCTTTCCCTCTATGGGTAAAGAAAGAAAATAATATAATATAATCAGAGACTATGGATTCAGAGCACGGTCATGAAAAGTTAACTTTTTTTTTTTTAATATTTTTTAGTTGTAGGTGGACACAATATCTTTATTAATTTATTTGTATGTGGTGCTGAGGATCGAACCCAGGGCCTCACGCATGCGAGGCAAGCGCTCTACCACTGAGCCACAATCCCAGCCCCAGAAGTTTAATTTAAAAGTTAACTTTTGGGGGCTGGGATTGTGGCTCAGTGGTAGAGCGCTTGCCTCGCATGCGTGAGGCCCTGGGTTCGATCCTCAGCACCACATACAAAGCAATAAAATAAAGACATTGTGTCCATCTACAATTAAAAAATATTTTAAAAAAATAAATAAAATAAATTAAACCTCTGTTTCAATACAAAAGCCTAAAATAATCCTTGTTTTTCAAGTAAAAATTCAGAATCTATTTGCATGGAACCAAAGACAATCAAAAGATCTCATTAGTCTCTAACCAATGAATGCTCAGGACCTTTTGCTTTGGACCAGTGTGGATAGCATGAAGTCCTGATTACCTAGTAACACAAAATTATATTTTTTAAAAATCAAGAAGAACAAGGACATGATAAGAGATAGTAACCATGAAGCTAAGGTCATGGAGTGACTCAAGCCAGTGAAGAAAAAGCTATTACTTTACATATGATGATGGATGTAGAAGAGAAATACAAACTATCAGCATCATTGTGCTAATAAAATGTTATTTTCCCTAATGACAAGAAATTTAAAATTCTAAAAGGAAAGACACGGGCCATTTGCCAAAATGTTACCAAAATATGGGTTACTAAGAAGCTGCGTCTTTTACCCTGCCAAGGATGATTATCATGTGTCACAGGAGCCGTTCCTCCACAGGGCACCCCAACTGTGACACTATGCCTCATCCCTGGCAGAAGCACCCAAAGGAATGGTATGCAGCTCAGTTTCTCTTTATTGACTCCTTGAGGAAAACGGATTCAACAATTCACTCATGAGTTTTAATAAAACTTGTCTCTATTCAACAGGCCCCAAATTGGCTCAAATCTCTACAAACAACACTTCTTACCACAAAGGTGTGGAATTGACTGTTCAACACACAGAAATAAAATTTCTAGTTAACAGAAACTCAACTCTTCAGATAATAAAATAAGTGTTTTTATATTTCTAATGACTTTTAATTAAAGCTTTCTAGAATGTAGCATCTTTTCCCCATATTTATTAAGTACATAAGTTAAATGATGATAACTAAAACTTTTATTGATGGATGGAATGTTATTAACATCTTTATTTTATTAGTTAATGCTATAATTATGTCTCTGCTTTCTAATTTCTATTTTCTATTGATATTAAATTATAGCTTCTGCTTAACATTAAACTATAACTTTTGACAGCCATTAGCAAAACAACTTTCCTTATAAATTGGTGATTGTGATCATTTTGGAAAAAAAATAATTAGGTTTTATGCTATGGTATCCTAAATGAGGATCAAATATAAGTGAGGCCTAGGAATAAAAACCTGGATGTTAGTTGACAAGTTTTCTCATTCTTGGTCTTACCCAGTTACTTTTAGATTAAAATGGAGAGGTAAAATTAATAGCAACAAAAATCTAACTTATAAATAAATTAAATAACTGCCTATTAGGTATTGGTGATTGTGTCATTGTCTAATGCCACAAAGGTTCTAATTCTTAGCATTTATCTTAACAAAGTAAAAAGAACATGCAAGTTTAACTGATTTTCTATTTCATGTCTAAAGACTATAAACCTAAAAATGACACAATGAAAAGAATTTGTACATTTCAATATAATAACTATTGCACTAAGCTTAGTATCAAAGGTAGCTTCTGAAAGAACCATTGTTCCACAATTTGGACAAAGAAGGACTTTAAGAGTTGAAAACAACCAATCACAGCCCAGTACTGACACCACCTTAGACTCTCTATACACTGCTTTATCTCCATTTCAACCCACTGCCCACCCCTCTGACTTGGCCATTAGGACTAGAAGGTCTAACCATTTTCTACTTTTTTAAACTTTCAAGCAAAATCTGTCTTTTCATAGACAAGCAGTGGTCTCCTACCTTGGTATCTCCTCTCTGCTTCATCCTTAGACTGGATGCCTTCTTCTTACCAGAGAGAACAGCATCACTAGTACAGCCCCTGACCACTGTCGCTTACACATACACACACACACACACACACACATAACTAGCAACATCCTATGGCTCCCTCTGGAGACAGCCAACAGTTGTAAGTGCCAACACTTGTTGAAGGCTTTACTGAATATGCTAGATTATAGCCAAAGATAATACTTTGCCATTCATCTTTCCTTTAAGCCAGTTAAATGGTCTGAATAAAAAAAAATGCTTTGGATTATAAGTGCAATGAGAATCAGTTTTTAAAATTTAAAATCATTTAATATAGTCAAAACAGTAACTAAGGAAAACTTGAGCAAAAGCCTAAAATCATGTCAGTTGCTCTCTACCACCCTAGTAAGCATTGATGGCAATTCAGAAATAAGAAGAAAAATTATTTGGATTCATCCCTACTTTAACTCTAATCAAAACACCAGGATCATTCCAGATTCTATTCCACTATTGCATCTTTAAATTAGGCATGCAATGGAAATGAGCTTGGGCAAGAAGCCTCAGGCACATCAGACTGAAAATCAATAGCCAGAGAAATGCTTTCTATGTGTAGGGGAGAATACACTTATGAACCCTGAGCCCTAACATTCATCTACCCTTATTGAAGGTTTATCTCAAGATATATGAATAATACCTACTGTAGTTCTACCACTTAGACACTAGGAAATGTTACCAAATATGAGGAAAAAATAACTCTAGAAAACTGGTAAGTGTAAGCCAGGCATGGTGGCTCACACTTGTAAGCCCAGCACTTTGGGAGGCTGAGGCAGGAGAATCGTGAGTTCAAAGCCAGCCTCAGCAATGGCGAGGCACTAAGCAACTCAGTGAGACCCTGTCTCCACATAAAACACAAAATACGGCTGGGGATGTGGCTCAATGGTTGAGTACCCTTGAGTTCAATCCCTGCTACCAAAAAAAAAAGAAGAAAAAAAGGTAAGTATAGACCCAGAAAGTGAGTCTAAACCTAGTTGATTTCCTTAATGTAGGTTATGGTTAAACTCTATCCCTTTGTTTTGTGCTTTTAGCAGGGCAGAGTAGAAGAGGAAAAATAATTTTGGCTCTATTCTTTATTCATATTTCTGTGTATGTCTCTCTGTGTGTGTGTGTGTGTGTGTAGTTTGCAAAAGGAGAAAAAATCCACATAATTAATCAAAAATAAGAAGAAACATCAATATGTGCTTTGTGGCTAGTTGACTCAGCTACCTAATATACCTACTAAGAATACCAAAGACTGGAATTGGTCCCAGAGAGCCTATCCTTTCCTTTCCCAATAAAATAAATGCTTTCCTTTTCCTGACCAATGACCTAATAGAGGGGAGATGGGTGCGAGTAGGGACATGGGGATATGGTCTTGTAAATCCATCATTCCCACGGTGGGGAAAGATAGATACTTTCCTTAACCAACAATATACTATAACAGTAATTATTCAATGCACATTAAATTCAATGAACCCAAATGGAATCCTGCCTAATTCAACTAAAAGGATCATGAGGCCTAAAACACAATAAACTGTGCCCAGGACAGCAGCCTTAGGCACTGTGGTCCTGACACTCCTCCATTTGACTCTCAGATCTGTGTGTGGTACAAAGGCAGAGAGTGAAATAAGACAAAATGCTTCCAAACGTGGAAGTTTCCTTGGAGTTTGGAAAGCTCAGTGTGATGGCAACAGAAAAACAAAATTCTAAAGTAATGAAAAATACGTCCTTAAGTCTGCTTTGTGGTGCTCTCTTTGGGGAGTGATCAAGGTGCAGTGAGCTAGAATGCTTTCCCATAAGAGGAAATGGAGCTCTGCTTTGCCAGGAATGTTCGCAGGATTCTGAAGTCTCATTAGGAGCAGTCTTTGTTTTTAATGTGTGTACGTGTGTGTGTGTGTGTGTTCTTTCCAAAGAGAATGAGTAATTAGAGGCTTTTGACTAATCTGTGCCTGTCTTTCTAAAATTAAAGGTTGGCATTGTGTTTGTAAAAAAAAATTAGAAAGTATATCTTTACCTCTCAACTCTGTAAACCATGCCCCAAAGAAATGCATAATAATTTTTAATGATGAAAGAAATGTTCCTTTTTAATAAAACACACTTACCATTCTATCCATTTATAATCTGATATCCTAAAAATTATGTTAGAAACCTCTGAGTTGCTGGCCACAATGATGATGTTGCTTCCTATACTGGTGATGTGTTTGTGCTCATCCTGCCACACTGTGTCACTCAGCCATGAAGAGACATCTGACACACTGTCTTCCTCAGTGGTGAACTATGTACATGCTCAGGGCTTAGCCATTTCTTATAAAAGTCCTACAAGCCTTAGGCAATACAATCAGAACTGCAGCATGCTTGTGTAGCAATATGAAATTATATGCTGACATAAACCTGAGACCAAGGAACCACTCTGAAGCTACTAGACAGTAACTTCCTTGGTATGGCTTTCTTCATGTGTGAAATAATGAAATAGATGAATGATAAGGCCCATTTTAGCTATAAAATTCTAACATCTAATATAAAGAACAAGAAAGCTGCCATCACATTTACAAACTAATTAAGAATATTTTAGCTTAAATAAGTTAACTCCTTCAAAGTAAGATTACTCAGGATCCCAGCTTAAGACCAAAGGGCGGGGAGGGGGAATGGGAAAAGGAGAGAGACAAGGGGGTGTTTCTGTATAATGACAAACATTTAATCTTAGAATCAAAATTTAGAGGAGGTTGCCTCAAGTTCCTATAAGTACTGATTTTTTTTAAAAACAAGTCAAACAACAAAGAAAGCTCATGAAAATTCAAGCAACTGGAATATTAAAGTTAATTTCATGATGTACTTTTCGAAATACTGTTACATCTCAGAACAGTTTTTCTTTGTTTAAGGAAAGTATGATAATGGTATATAAATGAACGAATGAACCCTCTATTCATGACATTGTGAAGAAGGAAAAGGAAATTCATGCTAGTTTTGCTATCACATCTCAAACTGCAAAATTTTAGGAATACTCTATATAATAAGTGCCTAGTTATAAAAGAAAAGTCACTAAATTTTTGTATGCATGTATACAGGAAAACACAGTATATGTATGATTTGGTATTATCCACAGTTTTAGGCGACCACTGGGGTGGAATGTATTCCGCTCAGATAAGGGAGGACTACTTATATTAAGCCTAGGAATTGATTGCACAAACACAAACCTATACAACATGAGTTATGACACATCTTGACTTTTTTTGTAAATATTTTTAAAATGGTAAATATGTTCCATTGGTATTTTTCATCATTACATATTATTTTTTATTACAAATATTACCTTCAGATTTTAGACATAAAATATTTTTATAACCAGGTGGTGGAAGAAGGGGAAAGAGCTGGGAAGGGCTGGGGAGGGATAGTGGTCAAATTACATTATTATATTGTATGCATGTCCTGATATGTAATAACAAATTCCACTGTTATGTACAACTATAATGAACCAATAAAAAAGTGGAGAAAAATGTTTGTATGGCTTTTACTTTTCTATAGACTTTTATGTAATGCAGCCTTATAAAAATTACACAACCCTATGTGCACAAATTAAAATTAGAGCATGACTGAGATGGAAAAATAAAATTTTAGGTTACAGGATGTTTTACAAAAAACTAAATATAGTATGTTTGATTTGAGTAATTGTGATTTGAACAATTGGGACATTATTGTTAATGAGTCAGAAAGAAATTATCAAAGTATATCAAGCTTATTCCCAGGATTTTGCAAAGGCATTTAATTAAGTTTAAAAAACATGCAATTTCAGATGAATAGTTAAATTCAAAAGAAAATTTTGTCAATATAACATTTTTCTCTTTATGGTATAGAATTTTTGAGTTTCTAGTACATGGTTATCTATATCCTTGAAAAGATTATTTTTAAAAAAATATTTGGTATAGCCTGCAGGCAACATCCCAGTATACAATTATGTGGAAGTAAAATAACACCATGTCTAGAGAAGAATTCAAGTCAGGGCACCTGATTATTATAAAGATTGTTCACTCATCTAGTATAAAAAGTCCAAACCACAATATCAGGTTTCCAAATATGCTTTCAGAGAGATCAATCACTGACTTCAAATCCCAATTACTCAAAACTCAAGCAACACATGACATTTGCAACATTTGATTCAAGAAACTATGTTAATGGTAAGTTTCTCTAACTTCCACTGGTGAATTCTGTAGTACCCTGAAGTGTAACAGTCATTTTCCTGGAAGATGTACCACACAATAGAGAGAAAAAGAAAGTACCATGAATAAGATGGAAATACAAAGAAGAAAGCATCAGGTTCTACCTGGAAAGATTATAGAGATCTTTGAAGAGGTGGCCTTAAAGACAAACCTTAATAGACAAGAAATTCATAAAGCAACTCTGTAAGAAAAGGAAATCTGTATGGAAATAAATAACATTTTATAGACTTTGCCATGTGTAGAGACTAAGGGCTTTGTTTACTCAATCTTGATTAAATACCAACTAGAAAGTGACAAGCCCAGGATTTAAACACAGGAAGTCTGGTTTTATAGTGGATGCTTTTAAACCACTCTGCAATACTCATATAAAACGAATATGAAGAGGCATGGGAAAACTTAAGATTTGAAGTCAGTTTCTTAGCACAGATGCTGTGGTCCTATGGGAAGACGTTAACTTTGACACTGAGATGCTCAGAGAGCAGTTGAGAACATGAATGTGGAGCTCATTAGTCTACTACAGGCAGTTAGCACTGGATGCCACTCATGGTTTCCTACTAGTGGTGTAAAGGAGGTGCCCAGGAAGATGGTAAGCAGTGAGAAAGAAAGTATAGAAGGAGGCAAACCCAAGATGCTTACAATGTAACATTATATTTGGATATATATAAATTACCTCTATTTATCTATATGGATGTATCTCTATCTCATTACAAACAGAATTTCATTTCCTTTGGAAGAAGGTTGCATTTTCATTTATTAGAAGATAATAAAAGCAATATTTTTGAAAAAATGAATCAATCGCTTAACAGCATTTTTCAACACTTCTTTGTTGGCCTTAAATTATAGAAGAGAAAACTCACAGGGGGAAAGAGACTGTTAAGTGAGAATAAACCCTTTTCAGATTATTTATGAGCTCTGAAGCAAACAGTCAAGCTACCCTAGATGTGCTAAGTCTATTTCAGCAAAATTTTATCAAACTATTTTTTAAAGCGATTATTCCAAAAAGACTCATTTGTGTTGCTATAAGACATTTTAGCCAAAATATTAATGGAATGCCATGATCCAATGAGAAACTGTGGAAACTACACCCATCATTTTGGTAGCAGGGAAAATTTTGGATTACTTTCCTTTCTCCCAGTTTCAATAATAACCTACTTCGTTCTACAACAATGAGACTCCATGTCATTAACACCATTAATCTGTCAGGTATGAACAATGCTTATCTTTGTGCTTTTCCCTGAAGATTTACATATAAACCTGACAGCATCACTTGGCACCATTTTCTGGCTCTGCTCAGCAAAGGCACAATATTGGCAAGAACTAGGATTAAATACTACATCCCATCCAAAAGATAGCCTAAATTGGAAAGAAATATTAGAAATAATATTCTTACTCTTTGAACAAGTTCATGTGACCCAGACTTTCAGAATTCCAATTTTATTTACTGGTTAACATTAATAACTATAATAATAACTGTATATTTAAGTTTTTAAAAAGTACATAAAATATTAATCTATATAAAATATCTGCTTCTAATTACTATTTTATCCCCCAATATTGTAATTTTGTATTTATTTTAAAGCAGTTAAACATATGATATAGTGAAGTTGAGCCAGAAAAGCCCAAGTTGTGCCCAGGACTGGCACCTACTTCTTAACTGCCATGGCTCCCAAATGACATTTTTTCCACTCACAAATCATTAGTGAGTAGTCATGGAGCCTCACCCAGCCTCAACAGGGACTGAGGAATTTAATCCCTTGCTGGTTTATCAACTTGCCAGAGACAGTTCTGCATAATGAATGGGGGCTGACATTCCAGTAAAAAGTTAATCATCTGTGCCTCAGTGTGGAACCAAGGGAAATAAACATAATAATCATCCCAGAAATCATTTTACTTTGTATGTTGGAGACAGATACCATTCAACACTTTTGGGACTCTCCTTCTTTGTATTAATGGTGCATAATCTGTGATATTTAGTAAGTCATAGAAACAAAGTTGTTCTAGTTGATAGTTTTGAGTGGATATTTTTTCCTGTTACTGAAAAATTGTGATTATGTATACCAATCTATAGCAAAGGTGTGTCATGAGAATGAAGTTTACAAATGTGAACTGCTTTGGGGAATTAAAATATGATGCATAAATCAAAGCACATGGTTCAACTGGGGACTCCTCAGAGGATCTGACTATATCCACTACAAAGACCTCCAGCAGCCAAATTCTCTCCTACTCTGGAATGCAGCACTTGATCCTGAAGACTTCACACAACAGGAAAGATCAACAATGATCCACATTACACTGGCCTATGAGTCTCTGTGTTTCCAATTCTGAGATTCAGATGCTTTCTTGCTTGTTCATGCCTGATCTGTACTGAAAAAGACTTAAAATTTTGTTTATTCTGATATTTATCTGGTACTTCTTTTGTCCTTGGCTATCTTAGATCTCAATCCAGTAACTGAACTTTCCAGTTGGCAGAGAACTTTACATCTGACAAGCTGATAGATCTGCCACCCCTGGGACTTTTGATGACCATGTAATACTTCCTACCAGTATTAGGCTCCTGATAAGCTTGCCATAACCCCACTCTTAGCATTTTACTCACCAGCTTCAGTCCCTGTGGGCACTGATATTAAATCTATGACCACTATTGATAGCTGTGTTCTCTGAATTGTCTTTATGGAAGCCTTCTCCTGACATACTTGAAATGATAAAAGGTTACCACTTGGTCTCTGTACCAATAACAGTGAGTTCCAGTCCTGTATAGAGGTGAAAATTGCTCAGACAGCAAGAGGCCTGGCTTTCCACACTTTTTATACCTAAGGGAAAATGGACTTAATGTGTTTTTTTTCTCTATGCCATTCAATTCAATTTTTCTTTTTCTTTAAGAGCTTTGAATTCTCCAAACAGGTGATCCTCAGCATTTAACTCTTCATATCAAAATATTCCTCTAAAACAAAAAATTCCTCTCCAATAGGAAGCAATAAAAATGCAAGTAAGTGTGTTTTGCATAAAACACCTAAGAAATAGATTCTTATAATGTTGTACTGTCACTTAGCTAGATTCTTTTTATCAAAGTAGCTCATAATTCATAAGTAGCTTCCTACATATTCCACTCTATTAAGCTGTCAAAATGCTAGAAAACCTCTCTGGATTTCTTCACAAGCATAAATGAATGATCACATTTTTTCACATCAAACATTGATTTGGAGCCGGTATAATATCTGACATTACACAAAGCATTGTAGAGATTTATGATATGAATTTTAAGATTTAAGATATGAATTTTAGCTTCTTTAGTGGTACCTTCCTTTAGTGGTTTCATAATATACACAAAATTTATATTTGCTGAATGAATAGAGAAGTGTGTAGAACTATGGTATCTCTTGTGCTATTCTGTGCTATTCCCTTCCATATGTCCTACAGAAAACAGACTCACAATGCTACTTTTTCAAAAGAATAGTTACTAAAACATCTGCCCTGGAAACAGACATTATTGACTGACTCACGTTGGAGTCAATGAGGTCACAAATGATTTCAACATATTAAAATTTAATGGTTCCCTGGATAGCAAATGGATAACTGACTAGAGTTATTATTACTTGATGCTTATACTCAGAATACAAGAAGCAAATTACATTAGTAATGGATATAGCAAGTGGAAGCAATAGACTAATGTTTACTCACCAAATGTAAAACATAATCATCATAGCCTGGAAAAATCTGAGAGGGAAGAATGGAGACAGGAAATTTATGTCCTAGGATTAAAGGAAGTGACTACAAAAGACTTGCCTCATGACCATCATCTACCTTTTCAGTATATACAAAATAAAGTTTGAAGTGCTTACCTTGGTACACAAGGCATTCTATACTCTGAACCTACTAGTTATGATCAATCTCAACTCCACTTTCTTCTTCTTTGCCTCCCTGGCTACATAATTGATCTATAGGGCAGTTCACTAGACTATAAACTCATGTGTGAAGGCAGAGTATCCAATCAGCATTTTAGTACTTAACTCAAATATGAACACACCAACAAGGATCATCAGACATTGAGGGAAAGCTACCAACATGAAAGGGGCCCAAATAAATCATAAAAGAAATCAAGCATAGAGGCTATGCAGAGAGAAGAGAATAGTTTTCAATTTTTTTACCCTCGGAAATAAGAAAAAAATCAGGATGCCCTAAAAAAGACAACAGAGAACAAGAAAAAATAATTGTAAATTAATAATAAGAGAACTGGAATTAAAAATAAATAAGTTATAGAATGGGAAGATAAAGCCAGGAAAATCATAAAGTAGTTCAAAGGATGGACTGCAGAAAAAATCCATTAAGAAAATTAAAGGATCATTCAAGAACCCAATGTCTGACTACTTGGCTCCGTGAGTGTAGTGTTTTGCTCACTGCTACAACCACTGTTTACAGTGCCTGACAAGAGGAAGACTACAACTATTCGTTGAATGGATAAGTGAGTGTTTCAAAAAAAGAACAGAGAGACCATGATGGGTTAAAAAAAAGAAAACAAATACTTCCCTCAAATTAAAAACATAAATAATATGAAATAGCCCACCAAATGTCCAGCACAATTTTCTTCAAAAAAAAAAAAAAAAAGCTGTCTGCCATGGCACATGCCTGTAATCCCAGTGGCTCGGGAGGCTGAGGCAGAAGGATGGTGAGTTCAAAGCCAGCTTCAGCAAAAGTGAGGCACTAAGCAACTCAGTGAGACTCTGTCTCTAAATAAAATACAAAATAGGGCTGGGGATGTGGCTTAGTGGTTGAGTGCCCCGAGTTCAAACCCTGTCACCGCCCCCCACTTCAAAAAAATCAATACTCATTATCATGAAATTTCAACATCAGGGATAAAGAAAGGATCCTAAACTCAAAAGTAAACACTGGCTGTATTCAAAGAAATAGAAATCAGAATGCTCTGAAGGTCTCAAAAGAATATTAGCAGTTATAAATTAGAGGAACAAGACTTCAAATTTTAAATCATTTCTTAGCTTAAAACTATTAATCAAATGATAGGGTATATTAAAGACAATTTAGTATATGAAAAGTAACAGAACATTTATGTTTCATATATCTTTTCTCCAAAAAGTACTGGAGGACATGTTCAACCAAAGCAGAAGTAAAAGCAAGAAAAGAGGTAGACTTAGACTATGAAGCATAGGATCCAACATCAGAAAGAATTACCAGAATGGGAGTAAGAATAGGAATTCCTAGGTTGATAGTAAAGAGAAGTCCCTGGATGACAATGGTTCACTAAGACGGAAGAGCAATTAGTCCCATATGGAAGCTAGAGAATGGAAGGTTCCAGAATGAAGGTCTCCAAAAAGGAAGAAAAACTGTAACCAATAGATTGAACAAATTTGACTATGTGAAAAATTATAGCACTATTGCTTTATAATTTGCTGAGTATGGAAAGACCTAACATAGATTCAAAGAAAACTGAGCAAGTGCAAAAACAAAAACAAAAAACTCAGGAAACAATATTATACATGAAAGGAAATTAACCATGACTCAATTGTTAAATATGTTTACATAATCATAAAATGGAAGATCAATTTAATGAAAATTTAGCCTAGGAATACCAGGAGAATGTGTAGAGGGGATAAGAGAACTAAAATGTTTGTTTTAGTACTAAAGCTGGAGGGAAGGCATGGTAGAGATTCACAGGTTTCTATCCTAAGCCATCTGTCATTATTTGACCTTTTAATCTGCATACATAGATTATTTTGATCACGATATTAAAAACATACATTTTTAAAAAGCACGGTACTGTATTATCAGACTGGCAACAAATTTTTAAAATTAGATTTATCCATCAAATTTGCTATCCGCTGGATTTACAAATTAGGAGTTTCATCAAATTTAACCATAAATTGTTTAGCACAATAATTTTCAAATAATTATTTGTTTCAATATATTGCCACCTGAAAAATAACCAACATG
The DNA here is from genome assembly GCA_004024805.1 of Geosciurus inauris. Taxonomy (NCBI): domain Eukaryota; kingdom Metazoa; phylum Chordata; class Mammalia; order Rodentia; family Sciuridae; genus Geosciurus; species Geosciurus inauris. The sequence goes on along the minus strand of PVHX01025521.1, from coordinate 2,940 downwards.
TTAATCAACAACAAAAAATCATGTCAATGTTTGGTATAGCACATGGTCAACAATGGGTGATCTAGAAAACACTGCCTGTCTGAATCTTTGTTCTGCTACTTACTAGCAGTGTGACCTTAGGCAAACTGCTTCACCTCCCTTGCCTTGCATAACTAACATGCAAAATGAGGGCTGTTCTGGTACCTATTTCATGGAAAGTACTGAGAATAGGGACTGACATAAAGCAAGCACTCAATAAATTGTTAATTACTGATTTCAATTATTCTAAAGTAAAAAAATAGCTTTTACAAATCAGCAAGATATTACTGATTTATTATATACATGTTTTGGTTATTAGAAAATTATTGGTAAAGCTGGGTGTGATGACACAGTCCTGTAGTCTCAGTGACTAGGGCAGCTGAGACAAGCAGATCACAAGTTCAAAACCAGCTTCAGCAATTTAGTGACCCTAAGCAACCTAGCAAGACTGTGTCTCAAAATAAAACATAAAAAGAACTAGGGATGAAGCTCAGTGGTGAAGCACTCCTGGGTTAAATCCCCAGTACAAGAAAGGAAGGAACAAAAGGGAAGGAAAAAACGGGAAGAGGAAAGGAAAGGAGGGGAGGGGAAGAAAGGAAAAGAAAAAAGACAGCCAGTCATTTGTACTTTTCCAACTGTGTAATGTTATCCACATTTCATATTTTTTCCCATTTTGTCTCCCCGTTCCTTACTTCAACATTTATTATATTATTGGGACACCTACTAAGTTTTATTAAGTAAGGAGAAAATGATGAAAGAAGTATGCTTAGGTAAATAACTAAGTATCACTGAGGAAAGGACTACAAAAAAAACAGTGGCTCTTGAGCCACAGTGGGAAAAAATGAAACTCATGTTGTAGTGTAAGGAAATTTAAGTTACAAATTGTAAATGAAAATTATCCTGTGAGATTGCAATTCATCCATCCATCAATGTTGAATATGAGCACTTGGCTATGTCTCCAGTTCTTAATGCCTTTCTGAGCTGCCATTTTTCATTATTGTCAGGCAAATTTTAAGCGAAGAGAGATAGCTTTGAACACTTACTGCCCTTTAGCAGAGCAAACATGCAGAAAATGGCACAAGAAGCGTTGAATTAACCTCATGTTCTTAGACTGTTTTTCATTCAGTATGGCTGAACTGAAAGGCTCTCCAAAATAAATCTGCCTCCTAGTAGGAAAAAGAAATAAAGGAAAAATAAATAAATAAAAAAGCCCCAAGTCCTCTACCATAGAAAAATCACACTCTATAGCATGCTGAAGGATAGCTTTTGGTAAAGACTGCTTGAAATAGCTTCTGGCTAGGTCCACATTTTCAGTACAATTGCGTGGTAAGTATAAGGGGAAATGGCTTTCTGCAGCCACATTTCCTCTCCATAAACAAGGTGTTCTCAAGAAAGCCTTTAGAGGCCCCACCCTCTAGGCCCTGCTGATATAGCTGACCTCTCCCATATAACACCCCCAGAAAATTTAATTCAGCTTCAAAGAAAGAAAAATTAAAATCAAAATAGAAAACAGGAAAACCTGATATTTATATTACCCTTTGTTTTTTTCCAGAAGCACTACCAGGACATCAGGATATAATGGGCAATGAACGAAACACAAACTGAGTCAACAGAGTCAATATTTCTGGGTCTACATTTCCTCTTTGTAAAGTAGTGGTGATTCCTATTCATAGACCTTATCACATCCTTGAGAAAATCAAATAAGCTAACAGATGGTAAATGATCTAAATACATTTTTTTCTAATTGGTAAAACTTACTATTTTAACAAATACTTTTGAGTATGCCCAGCACTGTTCTAAGTCTGAGGCACACATAACCATAAGCCATATAAATTCCTTATTTCCAGTGAGCTTTCATTTTTTAAAAAATATATATTCATATATCTATATATAGAGATAAATCACATATACATATACACACATGCATGCATACATACACATATCATTTAAAATTCTGCTGGAAGATTTCTTTCTTGCTCATAGGTGGTCATTTTTTGCTCTATGCAGGTCATCAAAGGATTGGAGAAGCCCAATTACATTATGGAGGGTAGTTTGCTTTACTCAAAATCTACTAATTTAAATATTCATCTCATCCAAACAGCACACTTTCAGAAACATGCAGAATAGTATTTGACCAAGTACCTGGCTGGGCACTTGCCTCAGTTGAGTGACAATTACCTAGAACTAAATACATACACACATCCCAACACACAAAGAAATACATGTAAAACCAGGAAATCTGAACAAGATCAGTGTCTCACACCATGTCTAATTCCTGCTAGTATAATGTTCAATATGTTACCACTAAAGAAAACTGAATAAAGGACACATGGAATCCCTCCACACAATGTCAAATTCATGTGAAGCTATAGATGTCTCAACACAAGAAGTTTTATTAAAACAAAATTTTTTTACAGTCACATGGTAGCATTGTTTATAATAATTCCAGACAGAAAATAACTCCAATGCTTGTCAACAGGTGATGAAAGCAGCAACAATGGCATCCTGTGCAGAAACAGAAATCACAAATTGTTCCTACACACACCACCATAATTAATCTCCCAGAGGTTATTTAAACTGAAAGAAGTGGGTAGTTCATTTATATGAAGTTCTAGGTCAACAAAACTAATCTATGATGACAAAAATTAGAGCAGTGGATAACTGAGTGAAAGAGGAATGGGAGTGATTGCAAAAGCACCTGAGAGGCTTTATGGGATGATGGAGATACTTTACACCTTGATTAGGGTGGTGGTCACAGTACATACATTTATTGACATTAATCAAAGTAATCTTATATCTGTGCACTTATTATATATAAATTATACCTCAATGAGTTACATATTTTCTTTAAAAACTGTCAGCTCGGCTGTAGCACAAAGAATATCGAGAATGGAAGTGAGGAAGCAGCGTTTGTGGAGGTCC
>PVHX01025520.1:0-22238 GCA_004024805.1 Geosciurus inauris | reverse complement strand
TGTTTACCCCTCTCCCTTCAAAGCCTGAAATACAGCCTCCTGCGAGTTAGGTAGAGGAATGGTTGAAAGTTCCAGACTGCAGACATTCAGTCCCCAGGAGACAGACTCCCCTGACACCTGTGCTTTGACCTGTACACTTTGGTTCACACAATGCATACGTCAGGCTCTTTCAACTGCTTCCTACCCCCATGATGTAGCCTGCAGTTCTTTCCTTGATGCCACTAATACATCTTCCCAGCTGCATCCTGACCATTTCCTTCTCTCCTTCTTGGAGAGCTAAGAAGTAAGCAAATTCCGAACCTCAAACCCAAAGGAGAAGGGGTCCTGCAGCAGTCTTCTGTCTGGTACAGGTGCTGCTACTCAAGCAAACTGAATGTATTCACTCCTGCTCAGGATTTGTGATTTCAACTCTGGATATTTGACTTGTGGGGTAAGCCCTAGGGCTACTGATTCGTACAGTCTCTCCCCTGGGTCCACAAGTCTCTACTCTCTTTGGGTTACAGGTTTACCAAGAACACTATGTGAACCTGACTATACAGATCAGTTCAGAGGGTGACACATGCTGGCTAATGCCAGATAGAGTCCCAAGGACTCCTCAAGGAAGCCCTCCCTTGGTGATAAGTTGTTGACGTCTGCTTTCGGATTCTTAGTTTTGCAACAAGTTTCATCTCAGTTTATCATGCTTTTGCTCTCAGTCTTAGATTGCTAATGCCCATGTGGAAATGCTGAGAAAACCCTGACCCTGAGCTCAGTAGGTATTTTATCCTAGAAGCACAGGTTCAATGCAATACATGCTCTACAATCTCTAGGCACATGGTAGAAACCAAGGAGGTACTACAATTCATTATGAGGCAGGGCTTATAAATAAAAGAAAAAAATATCAAGGTTATACATAATTTCTCTTAAAAACAGCAATGAGATGAAGTCAAATTTGTGTACCTAAAAGTATGGCTCTTGGGGCTTCTAATAATGGTCAAAGTGGAATAAGAAGATCCGGATTGATCGTCCTCTTTGAAACAACTTAAAAGCAGGACAACATATATAAAATAATGTCTTTCAGGGAAATAAGCATCAGGCAAAAAGGGACAGTGCTCCCTGAGGGAAGCAAAGAAGAGAAGCAAATGAGGTGATTTTGTAAATGGCCCAGCTTACTGCCTGGAAGTTTCTAACCTGCCAGGACCCCATTTAACGAAGCTTTAAGAAGCAAGTCCTGACAGGATCAAATTGTTTCAAAGTAACTTAACCATGTCTCCAATTAAAAACAACACAAAACAGAACAAAAAACATTTTCAGAATTTAAAAATATTCAGACTTCCACCCACAATGAGGTAGAATTTATGAAGTCTGTCATTTAATAACAAATTATCAAGTATACAAAGAAGCAGAAAACACTATCCATCATGAGGAGAAAAATCCATCAATCAAACAGACCTGGAAATAACCCTTTATAGGATTAGCAAACAAAAATATTTAAACAGTGATTATGAAGGTATTCCATATGTTCCAGAAGCTAGAGGAAAGATTGGGCAGGTTAAGTAGAGATGTGGATAGTTTTAAAAGATCTAAGTAGAATTTCTAGACATGAAAAAAGTTTCTGTGTCCCTGATAAAAAAGGAAAGGAAAAGAAAACATTGATGACTTCAAAAAAAGATCAAAATCAGAAGAAAAGATTAGTAAACTTTAAGAGAGTAGCAGTTGCTATCCAAAATGGAAAACATGTAGAAATTTTGAAAAAAGACTAAAAATAATGAACAAAACATCAATGAATACAGGTACAACTGGAGAAACCAGCTTATGTGTACTGGACTCTTCAGAGTGGGAGAGAAAGGAAAAAAAATCTGAATAACAATGTGTAAAAATTGTCCAAATATGATCAAAACCATAGAACTAGAGGCTAGTGTCTATTATCACCAACTTGCTTAAAACAGTGAAAAAGTAATATGTTAGAAGTAGCTGTGGAGCCGGACGCGGTGGCTCAAGCCTGTAATCCCAGCACTTAGGGAGGCTGAGACAGGAGAATCGCGAGTTCAAAGCCAGCCTCAGCAATGGCGAGGTGTTAAGCAACTCAGTGAGACCCTGCCTCTACATAAAACACAAAATAGGGCTGAGGATGTGGCTCAGTGGTTGAGTGCCCCTGAGTTCAATCCCCAGTACCAAAAAAAAAAAAAAAAGAAGTAGCTGTGGAACAGCAAGAGGACTTTAAATACAGGGAGCAAAAGCAGGATGGTAGCACATTTCCAGTCAGGAGCAGTGATAGTAAGAAGAGTGGAACACCACTTTTAAAGTAATAAAAGGGAAAAATTATTTTAATTTAGAATCCAACGTAAATATCTTTGAAAACTGAAGGTGAAATTTAACCTTTATTTTTGGACACCTCAAAGCTGAAGGAATTTATCATTGACATAAAATTCTCTGCCTAATCAAAGTTTAGTGAGGCTTTTGAACAGTCCCCCTAGGCCCCTATGTCCCCGTCCTTATAAAATCCAGCATTAGCAAAACCTTTGCCTAGTCAGTTTAGTGAGATCCCTGACCCTTGAAATCTGGTCACCCTCAGCATCTCATCAAGTTCCTCATGCCCCACTACTTCCCAGATGATGTCTGATCACCCTAATCTGTCTTCAGCTTCAGTAAGAATATCCTTAAGCCAGCATGGTAAGAGCTCCCCTTATCTTTGATGTATCCTCTTTGGAATTTCCTATTCATGGATCCCTTGTTCCTCAGCTATGAATTCCCACTTAACTATTCTGTACTCACAATTGGACCTAATTTCCCCCCTCATTGTAAGAACTTGTTGCAGTAGTCCCTATGTTTATTATGATGGTCCCAAATAAGGTCTTCCTTACTGAGTTTTAACAGTTTCCACTGGAAAATATTTTTCCTTTAACTTCAAACACCAAGAGTTTTCAAACAAAAGTAAAATGATGTGATATGAAAATCTGGTTCTACAAGAGGAAATAAAGACAAATACTACCTGTGACTACATGGTCAAATACTAAAACATTTTTTATTTAAAACAATTTAAAAATATGATTGACTGTTTAAAGTGAAAATAATAACAATGTATTTTGTGGTTTATGTCATATGTAAAATGAAATTGTATAATCACATTGAGACATAGACCAATGAAACCATACCATTGTAAGTTTCTTATACAATAAATAAAGTAGTGTAATTTCACTTGGAGGTAGGCTGAGATAAGTTAGAGATGTGTACTCTAATACAACAAGAACTATGCTGATAAGTGAACAAAAATAAAATAAAATAATACATATGGATTAAACAAAAAATTAGCAAAAAGGAAAGGATAAGTATATTAAAAGCACATAGAAATGTATTCAAATATATTTCTAAATATATATACAATTATATATATCCAATTATATATGTGTGTGTACATGTATATATGTATATAATTTCAGTTGAATTAATAGTTACACTACACAGGAATGGTCTAAATGAGTTGCAGTGTAAGTCTGATCCAACTACATACTGTTTCAAAGAAAGCTGCTTTAAACTTAAAGATACAAATAGTTCTAATTTAAAAAAATGAAAAGATAAGTTACTAAAAAATACACCAAAGAAATGAAATCTAGAACAACTATTTTAATATTTTAATAACAAATAAAATAGATTTCAGGGCAAAGGATATTAAAAAGGAAAATACAAGTTAATAGTAATTAAGAGGTTAGTTCCTCAAATGGAAATAGCAATCCTAAGTACTTATGCAGGCATTAGTGGAGCATCAAATATCATGGAGCAAAAATGCACAACTTTCAGTAAAAATGCATATGTTCACAATTGAGTAGATTTATGTAGTCCTCTTTCACAACGTAATAGCATAATAAGATCTCTGTGAGCACACAAAGAATTTGAACAATACTGTTGATCCATTGAGCAAATCAGTATTCGTAGAGGATTCCACCAACTCCAAAAACTCTCATACTCTGTAAATCTGCACTGATCATTTATAGTGTAGACTATATTGTAGAACACAAAATCAGTCTCAAGTAACTGAAGAGGATTTAGTTCATAAAAACTATGTTCTCAGATTACAAAGTGATTGGAAATTCAATTATAATTCAGTAATAGAATCTATGTAAATGGTACATACTTGTAATCCCAGTGACTCAGGAGGTTGAGGCAGGAGGATCACAAGTTCTTGGTCAGCCTTGGCAACTTATTGAAATCCTGTCTCAAAATAGGAAGTACAAACTAGAGTGTACCTGGGTTTGATATCCAGGACCACTATCACCAAAAAAAAAAAAAAAAAAAAATCAGTAATAGAAAATATTTGGAATATATCTACATATTTGAGAACTGAATAACAGTTATACGCTCCTTTATACACCTACCTTATCACACACCATATCAACCTAGCATACCTTAAACGTGCTCAGAATACTTACATTAGCCTATTTCTATTTTATAGCAAAATGTCAAATACACGATTTACTACACATTGTATGAAAGTAAAAAACAGAATGTGTGTGAAGTCAAGAAAACCATAAGATTAACGATTGTATGTTGGGGGTTATCTCTACTTCTAAACAACACAAAGTCAAATAAGAAATTCAAAGGAAATGAAAAAGTATTTTAAAATAAATGAAAATAAAAATATAGCATTTTAAACCTGTCGAGTGCAACTATAACAGTATTTAGGGAGACATTTGTAGTATTAATACATATATTAGAAAAAAGAAATGTCTTAGGTCAACGAACTAGATTCCACCTTGCAATATTAGAAATGGAAGTGCAGGGGACACCCAAAGTAAAGAGAACTGGGCAGTGAGGGAGGACTCGAATAGTGAAGGTCAGGGTGGATCAATGAACCCGAGAACAGAAGAAAATCCCAGGAAGTTTGGTGAGAAGATCAGTAAGAGTAATAACTTCTTTTAGAGTGATCAGGAAAAAAAGATAAAAGATGCAAATTAGCAGCATCAGGTGACACTGGCCATATGATTTCGGCATTTCACTCTATGGCACTTTTTCTACAGAAATGAAAGTGTTAAGTCCACAAGCAGCCCTGTTCATGCATATTTATAGCAGACTAATTTGTAATAAAAACTGAAAACAAAGTAAATATCCATCATCAGAGGAATGGCTAAACAGATTGTTTATCTATAAAATGGAATAACTACTGATATAACATGAATAAATCTCAAAATACTAAAACTTAATGAAAAAATCCAGACCAAAAAGAGTACAGATTGCATGATTCCATTTATAAATTCCTAGGACATGCAAACTACTCTGTAATTGGAAAATGGAGACCAGAGGATGCAGCAGTGGGCAGTGAGGGGGGACTCAAAATGGGCCAAGAAGAAATTTGGGGCTGATGGATCATCTCTTCTTGATTGACATGATGGATTGGTGGGTGAATTTGTTGCATGGTGTAATTTGTTGCATGTCAGTTATGCCTCAATGAACCTGTTGGTATAAAATATGTGACTTTTATTTGCTTGACTCCCAATATTCTTTACTAGGTGGGGGAGAAAAGGAATGAATCTGCACTTGATTTGGGGAAATGGGGGACAGGTCTGTGTAGCTCAGTCCCCACATTCATTCTCCATGACAGAATGGGCAGAGTTGGATCTCAGCAGGAGGCCCCACAGGGTTGACTCTGTCCCTGCTGTCCCCTATATGGCTCTTACGTCCATCTTCCCCTGGAAGCCCCCTTTCCACACTGTGAAAACTGTCACTAATCAGATTAATCTCATTTTATGTCGTGTTTTTCCTTCCTCCTTCAACCTGCTCTTCTCTCTCCCTGTATCTTTCCTTTCTCACATGCACTTTCCCCACCTGCTCTGCTACTTCTCAGGGCTTGGCTCTAACTTTCTGTACTTACTATGAAGTCTTCAATAAGCTTTCCTCAAAAGTAATATTTAAAAGCATCAACTTTTCATTCCCAGGTTGTGGTGTGTGTGTGTTTCATATTGGTGTTCTCTTAAAAACTATGCTGAAAATGCTCGTTTAATTTTACACTGCTGAAAAACGTCATCTATCAGCTAAAAAATACTTTGAAACCGTCTACTTTCTATAAACACACTTGTAGAATGAGAAGCTAAGAAATAAGCAGGTGCCTCTTTTCAAATGTGCCGTGTTTGGGGATGGACAGTTTATTTTAGGATTCCCCTGCTACCATTGTGTCATATTTAAGTCATTAATGACAGTATACCCAGCATCCTGTGCCTTCTTTATTGACATATAAAATTGCAATATGTCATTGGCTCACTCTAATCTCTTATTTATTTTATATATATAAGTAATTTATTCTTGTCTTGTGTTATTACTATGAGATTAGCTAGCAGTTCATGTTTTTCCCCAGATAGCTTTCCTAAAAGGCTTGCATCATATTACAGTATTTATCCTTTATATATGGATCACTGCATAAATGACTCTCTTATCTTTGCAAAATTTATCACTGTGATTTTCAGAAAACTGAAGCCCAACATGGATATGTGCTGCCTGAGCTTTCAAACTAATCCTAGTGATACATCAATTTTGATTGGTTTCAGGGCTGTTTGCAATTTTTCCCATCATGCTATTTGTTTTCACTTTTTAACAATTAAAGGGAATTCACGAAGTCAGTAATTAAACTGTACGTCCTCTTTAAATACAGTTTTGGACATAGCCTCAGAAACCTGTTTCTGTCCTTGAGGCTAGGGGTATTTTCTATCATATTTAGAAGTGAGAATATCTGCAGATACTTTTTATGAAGTTCAGATAGTATGGTCATAGTGTTTCTTCAGAAATGAAAAGGTTAATATTTATCTTTGTCTCAGGAGGAAGAGATCTACTGCATAAATCCTAGTAGCAACTACAAGACAGGCACATATTATGAAAATGCCCAAAAGGAAAAAAAAAATGAGAGGATAGTTTCTAGCCAACATATGTTAAAAATAAAGTGTTGCAGATTAGAAAATCAATTAAAATTATTGGTGTCTAAATGTGTTAAATATCACCAGGATTCACGGGATATCAATTAGGTTGGCTCCGCAGAAAATGAATATGACGGTTTATTCGGTCTCCGCAGGAATGGAAGATGCAGAGAATTTCTGGGCAGCACAGGGCTGCAATGATCAATAGCTGCAGGCAGCAACATTTCAGAGTCTCTGATCACTGAGGAATATTGTTTTATGAAAGATGTGGTGGGGGGGAGTGGTACAATTAAAACAACAGAACATTAATTTGCAGTAATCTCACCTATGATGTCTTTGTGGACATCTCTATCCTGGGGCTGACATCAGCATGCTGTTGAAGTTTAGACATATATTGGGGTAAGTCCCCTCTCTGCTTCCTGTGTGAATTTTGAAAAGCCTGTTAAAATAAGTTCCCCTATCCATACAATGGTACACATTGTGTGTGTGTGTGTGTGTGTGTGTGTTTGTGTGTGTGTGTATGTGTTTTATTCAAGTTACAAGTAACCTCCATAGACTGAAATCTATTTGCATCATGGTGCAGATGGAGAAGTGCCGCATGGCTTTTAGCAGTGTGGCTTTACCTTTCTGTCCTTTGGATCTCTTTAAGAGAAGTCATCTGCTTATTCAATAAAAATTTTCTAAATTGCCCCTGCTGTGCCTGCCACTGAAGACACAGTGTGGAACATCACAGTACTAATGTGGTGGGTTTCATACGCTCTTTTTCTGTTAATCTTTGTGTTAGTCTGTTTTCTGTTGCCAATAACTCAATACCATAGCCTAGGCAAGCTATAAGGAAAAGAGATTTATTTAACTCACAGCTCTGAAGTTTCCAGGGCAGGTATGTGATGATGGCCATCTTTCTGGTCAGGTCCCAGACAGCACAGGCAGCATGTGACAAGAGCCTGGGAGCACATATGTATGTATGTCTGTTTGTTCTTTCTCCCTCTTCTTACACAGCCACCAGGAATCAATTGTGGGGCACCATCCTAAGGACTTTATCTAATCCTAAACTATTTCCAAAGGTTCCACTTCTAACACTACCATCAGATTTACCTTCCACCCTTGAAATACATGGCCGTGGAGATGAAATTTCAACACATGAAGCCTTGGGGCACACTTAGACCATGTCCAAACCTTAGCATCCTTGTTACTGAAGCACATGGACCAGCAGATACAAAGCCCTTCTGGAACTGTCCTGGAACTGTTGCTTTAAAAAATAGGAACAAAGATTGATTCTTTTTCTCATGGCCGTAGTATAGCCCCCTTAACTCTCAGTGATTCTTATTTCCCTAGTCACCAATAGTAATTTGGTCTTTCCATGGTTTTTAATATATTTTTTCCATATCCCTGGAGCACTATGAGAATTACCTTCTTTTATGTCTGATTCTGTAAAAGGCACCTTCAAGGTGCAAGGAGGAAAGGTGCTGTACATAATACAAGTAATCTGATAACGATGCATCATAGGGATATTGCAAGGAATAATTGAACGCTGTCCATAAAATATGGGGAGCTCCTTGGAGGACAGGCGCTATTGCAGTTTTCTTCTGTATAAGCTTTCTGGCTCATAAACAAAAGTGTATATCTCCTTTTACATAGCTGTTTTTTTTTTATTTGCAAATATTATGTCTCTGGGCTTTGAAAGATGTCTGAAATAAGAGTGAAAGTAGAAAAAACTTTCATTTAAATAGTGGTCAAATAAATTCTATTGTCAGTTGTACAACAGAAAGTGCATTGATGTGGAAGTGAGGAGCTAAGGGCTGTAACCTCCTTTCTGACCCTGGGTTGCTATGGACCATCTAGAGAGTGTGAATCTGTATGAACTTGAAGGACTTCTAAAAGTGGAGATTATGTTATCCCTGTCCTTTCCTGCAGTAACCTTTTCTGATTTGGATTCTCCTGTGTCTAGAGTTTCTTGGGAGCAGAGATCATGTTTTCCTTTTTAAAAAATTTTTAAAAATATTTTTCTAGTTGTAGATGGACACAATGTCTTTATTTTATTGCTTTGTAATTGGTGCTGAGGATTGAACCCAGCGCCTCACTCATGCAAGGCAAGCGCTCTACCACTGAGCTACAATCCCAGCCCCCTTTTTAAATATTTCTAGTCATTGGCATGGTGTCAAGCACATGGTAGATCCTAAATAAATATTTGCTGATGGATATATTTCAAAATATAAACTATGATAGATATATGTAAAATGATATTTAGATCCAACAATTCCCAAACTTGACATCAGAGACATCATTTACTATTCAAAAGATGACTGAAACATTGATATCATTAAGAGATTCTCTTGGGAAAGCTTTAAAAACTGTCAGACTATGTCATATGGACCAACTCTGAACAGATGCTATACTGAGGGATCCGGGAAAGAGCCCCATGAATTACATTCTAAAATTAAGTGTGTGAAATTATATGTATTTCTGGTTGTCAAGTGGAAAGTAGGTTTGAATAGATGGTCCTAAAGCCCTGGGTAATGAATCCAACTGGAAGCCTTCTGAGTCATCCACATGGTGTGGCGGGGGGTCTGGGAGGATGCAGCTTTGTGAGCTTGGTGTTACCCAGTTCAGCAGGAGGTAGACAGAAGTGCCCGTTCTTGACGTTTACATAGGTCGCTGTGACTCGGTGGCTGAGCATGGCACACAGCATTGTTTTGAGATGACTCGGAGTAGAAAATATTGACATTTATTAGAGCCCAATTTAGGGCCTAAATTATAAAATAAATTTTAGTCCTCTGGAAACAAAACATAAGTAAGATAAACAAAACAGCAGTAGGCAAGGTTTCATAGTTGGGATCTTGGTGGTTTTGTGTCCCTTCTCTGTATTTCTAAATTTTATTAGCCTTCTAGGGGAAATCATTGCTGGGAAATTACAACAGGAAGAAAGATTTGTTTGGCGAAGATATTTAGAAAATTTACAATGACTTTTGGAATTTAGGAAATTCAGAAGTGACTATTCTAGCCCTAGGAAAACACATGCAGGACAAGAAAATATCTGGAATAGGAGAAAAAATAAAATATGTTTGACCAGCAATTTTTTTCCTTCAAGGATGGATAAACTCAGGTATGACTAAGAAAAAATGAACTTAAAATCATCTAGGGATTGTGATCTGAAAGATATGTACCTAGATTCTATCCTGAAAAATTCAGTATCAGGAACTTTGCATTTTTAAAAATTTTTGTAGGACTTTTTCAGTACAAACAGCTGCTATGTCCATGTAATGCCTGCAAATATCCCAGGAGAAGCTTCTCATGTGTAGACAAATCACACTTGGCTTAGGCACTACAAGCAGCTTGACCCATCTCCACTTGCACATGGAGTGTTGCTTAGGCTAGAGCATCTGCCAGTCAAAAGAATGTGGGATTTATTTCAGATTATTATTTATGGCCCATTTTACAAATCATGACCTCTCTTATAATAGTTTCTCCAAAATTCCTCAATTATAAAAGTACATCACTGAATAATCCTGTTATTTAATAACAGACATGTTCAAGGATGATTTTATAGTAAATCTTACTAGATAGAGTTTGAGAGATTACTTTTACCTTTATTAGAAAGCATGTATCTACCTTAAGTTGTTTTGTAGGTAATAATGATTTAAACATAAAATTTGAGGATTCATAGATATGCAGAAAAGTAAGACTTTTAATGATACTGTTAATAATAGAGATAGAATAAATGTAATCAGGTAAATGATTCTAATGACTAAAGGGAGAGGTATCAAAATATCAATTACTGTGGGAAAATATGAGTCCAGCAGAGATGACACTTGGCATATTTGGTGACTCTAGTTGAGTTTTAGTATTGCAAGAAAATGATGACTTTTGCTGCTGATTTGTTTTCTGCCCACTTCAGAAGAGTCCCTGTATGTGAGGGATGGAGGCTACAGCATAATATAGCTGCATAAAACTTATGCTAGTGCAAAGATGCTAAAGAGAATCATTTGTTTTCCTAATAGCTCTCTTTCAGCAGACCATGGCCTTACCAAGAAACGCCCTGTTAGCAAAGCGGTCATTCCACAATGATCTCTGGATGTAAGAGCAATGATGGAGCACAGATTTCTGCATTTATTGTGTAATATCATTTTTCCTTTATTTTTGAGAGAATTCACAATTTGTATTCCATTTTCCTTTGGCTATAATGGACTAGGGTTTGATTCAAGGTAAAAACCCATCCAAGTGGGGAATTATACACTGGAGAAATATTTACAGGAGCCTCTGTAATCTTTCCAGCTAGAGTACATTAGATTTTCTTCTCATATCCAGGCACTTGAAATTGATACAGCAAATATTCCTTCTCCCCAGGTCACAGTATAAAAATAATATCATTTAGTTTACAAATTATACCTTGGGAGTCAAACTTTATGTGGTACCAAACTTAAGATGGGTTGATACTGTTTTGGCAATTTACAGACCAAACATCTTCCATACCCTTGGGCCTGCAGGAATAATGAGGGGAACATGGTGAAATGGCAGCTCCCTGCTTGAAATCCTCCTGCAGCTTCCCATCACCTTGGATCTCATTCAAACTCCACCCGCAGCCTGGGAAGCCCCTAGGACCCTGGCCTAAACTATCCCTTGTACTGTCTTGAGTGGCACTTCCTGTTTACTACTTTCCAGGTGTGCTCACCTCCTTGCACATGCCCCTGGTCTTTCTGGAATCTGCCCTAGCTGTTTCTCCTGCTGAAATGATCTCTCCATGAAGTATTTACTTGGTTTGATCCTCCTTCTGAGTTAGAGGTCATTTTAAACGTCTTTGCTGTTGAGAGTCTCTGTGACCACGCATTCCAAAATAGCCTCACAGACACTCAAGTATCTTGCTTTTTTAAAAAATAACACTTATCACTATTTATTTACATTTGTTTATTGTCTCTCACCTCCTCTTGAAAACAGAAGCTCTGCAGAGTTTAGGATCCCTGGTTGTCATTGCTAAACTTGAAACCACACCTGGTGATAGGGAGCCCTTCACTTTGTCTTGGCTCATTGAATGAAGAGGTGGGACTTCATGGACAAAATAAAGAAAATGAAAATGTCTTATTTTTTCTCTCTCTTAATATACTCATGCTTTAATTTCATATTTAAATTCCACAAAGGGTTTTAATTTCCTTCAAAGAATTGCAAGAGGAAGCATAATTTGGAAATTTTTCTGTACCCCTAATGCCAGTACTCTGAGACTTGGACCTATTTGCTTCAAGGATTGATGAAGTTTCTTAAAGTCTGGCATTTACCATGTATTTCCATTGGCTCTATAAATCTATTAATCTAGAGAAGTCTTTCAAATTCCTTATGAAAACTCCCCTACTGTTCCAATGTCAAAGAGACAAGGGAAATATCAGGGATCCAAGGAGTCTATCCATGATGGTGCCAAAATGAGTTTTTGCCATGATATATTTGTGGGTATATTTTCTTTTGTGGGTATATTTTCAAGCTGTTTTGTATGAGATCCAGTTTTTTTTTTCAAAGTTTTCCTATTTATATGGTTGCTATAAATGGTAGCCAATGATATCTTTACTCCAGCATGAAATATTTTAGTAGGGAAAAAAAAGTAATAAGGAGAATCAAACATGATGATGAGAAAGATCTTTCAATGTTAGATAATATATTGAATAAACTAGTTCCTACTATACAATTTTCCCTCTGGCCATATTGAGTTGTTATTTTAATATTATATTTGATTTAATGACTAAAAATAAATAACAGGAAAGAGAAAGTACTTATACCTCTATAATAATTTATTATATCAAAATTATGGGATGAAGCAAACTAGAGGAAAAGACGTAATTTAGAATGTCAATAGAAAATAAGAGAGGTGAAACTAATGGATATGCAGAAGTGAGGATTGAATAATAGAATACACCCAAAAGAAATAAAAGAAATTAAATATTAAGATTAGAAAATGAACAAATAAAATAAAAGCACAAGCTTTTTACATAAAAATTGGTTTTTGAAACAATTTCAGCACAATTGACTAAGATTTAGTGAGATTTATATAAAATGTGAAAAAAGGAAAATGTTGGAAATAAAAATGAGAACATCTAATGATAAACTCAAAATAATGAGACAGTGAGAAAATGCTGTAAAACATTTGTGATGTGAACTCTGAAAATTTAGACAAAATTTTAAGAAAAACAAAAGTGGTTTGTTGTATTTTAATTACAATGTTTCTGAAATCATCTATACTAACAAAGTGTCTTATTAAATTAGATAGAGTCTTTGTGTTAGCTCATTTTTCATTACTCTAATGAAATACCTGAATCTGGGGTGACTTTATAAGAAAATGGTTGATTTAACTCATAGTTCTGGAGCTGAAAGTCCAAGATTGGGCAGCCCCATTGGGTTGGCATGAGGCAAGGGTCTAGCACAGTGGTAGGAAGAGGAACATACCAGCTATGGACGAGAGACCATACCACAAGACAGAGTGCCAGAGCAATACTAAAGTCCCCCAATCCCTTTCAAGGGAATGTCCCTAATTGACCCAAAGACGACCTCCTACTAAGCCTCTTCTCTTATAGTTCCCATACCACCTACCTGGGGACTAGCCTGCCAACACATGGACCTTGGGGAACCAACTGAACCACATCCACATTACAGTGGGCCCTCCATTCCATGCTTACCCTTTTGAAAAGCTGAGTTCTTCATTCATCACTTGTCATTTGCCTTCAAAGGGGACATAGGAAGTACGTTAACCTCATGACTTGTTTTGGGAGTGACTTACAGATGATTCTTTTGCACAAACATCAGTGTTGTTTGCCTGTTTCAAGGACTGGATTGTCATCACAAATCCAATTTATTTCAGGCTAATAAATCTATGAAATGCAAACATTTGAAGAAAATACCTCAGTATACACATTTTCCATTAACTCTGGATAATAAAAAATTGAGAAGAAACTTGGGAATGCAGAAGAAGATTTTGTGGGTTGGAAGCAGGCATGGACAGTAGGAAGTGAAGTTGGAACTGGGAAGATCTAAGATGAAGAGGATGAACAAAGTCAGACTAAGTCCTCGTTTAAGCAAATGTGGTGCCTGGAAGTTTTGAGGGTGAGGATAAAATCACATGGGGAAGAGACACATAGTGCTGAAAAAAATAGCAAAGAAAACGTGTGTCCTTCAGACTTTGTCTAGGAGCAGATATGACAGTGTATTTTACTGGAAGGAGAACTGAAGTCAAAACAAGAGACTGCTTTTAGGTGCCCTGGGATTTGATCAAGACGCTTGATTTCTCCAAAAACTAAAGGCATTGTTTGTATAGGAGTCCCCAAGGTCCCTTCCTGTGCTAACATTGTTTCCATACATTTTAAAGCCACTCACCTAGACATGCATAAAACTAGAGCTCTTCAGTTATATGTTTGCTGCTTCTAATTTCCAGGTGTCTATTTATATTATTTCATTGATCTTGAAGTTATACAATCTTCTACCCTGAAACTATGGAGCTAGCATGTCAACTCATCATTTTTTCTTCTCCTATGCTGCCTTTTTGAGTTATTAGTTAGCACTTATGTGTTATAAGCACTTTAGAGTCAACAATTAATCCTCAAAAGAGCTTTTCCAGAGAAACTCTGAAAATATTTTATAAATATTAATGAAATCCATCTCATGCCTTCTTAGGAACATATGCAAATAATTTCCCTATTGTATAAATATGATTCCATATCAAGTTTCAACTTTATAAATAGGGCACAGTCAAGAGCACATATACTAATTAAGCTTCTGTTCCTTAGTTTTACTGTGGTGTGTAAGTGTTTATTAGCCTCAGTATAACACTCTGCTAGGATGGGAACTATCCATTTTATAAAATTTATTGACTGAAGCTTTGAACCTGGATGGTAAGAGTAAGAGTATAATAGAATTGACAGAAATTTGTGAAATTTAGGCACATTATCTTGTTCTCAGACACTAATGGAGGTAATAAATTAAGTAGAATTCAGTATAACAGAAGCATCTCTCTTGATAGTAGTGGTAAAACCAGGTCCAAACGGATAAACAGGTGAATTCTCAGCTGAAATTCTACTTTCAAAATAAATAGATGTGATTCAACATAGATCCCAGCAAACGTTTGCATGCTGGCTCATTTCCTATGGTGAATTATAAACATCTCAACAGGACACTGTTTCTGTGGGCCTCCCATGAAGACATTGCAAAATTACAATAAATTTTTATTTAAATTATTTTCTGCAAGTGGATTTAAAAAATATGACTCTACTAAGTCACCCACATCTACTTTTTTCTCGGAGAGGACTCTATACAACTGCAAGGAGTCTCTGGGTAGTGCTCTGTTAGGAAGTCATGGGGCAGAAAATGAAAAGGAGACACGTTTCACCCACTTTTCAATTTTGCACACCAGTCCTATTCCATGAAAGTGCTTGTGGTATAGACCAGGGTATTTCTGTGTGAGTGGCCTTGGCATCTTAGCTTGTGCAATTAAAGAAAATCAAAATAGGCTCTGTCTTTCATGGGATTAGTGTGAGGATCTGAGGTTATGCTAGGGAAGTGCTTGTCAAATCGGAATATGCAACAAAGTGTCATGTCCTGTCAAAATGACTACAACTGAAGAAACTGGTGTCAGTATCCTTGACACTACATATACTGCTGAATTATAAAGATTGCAATAGAACTGCAAAGAAAATTTCTGAATAACTGAGTGGTTTTGATATTTGGTGTACCTCTACATGACCCCCCAACCCTCTACCCCAGCCTTAACTCTCAGTACAACTCTGCAGTATGTTTCATAGCATATGACAAATGAAGTGGCTTATTATTTGTAGATATTGGATGTCATGGTCCTAAGACAGAAGAAAAGAAAGGTTTCGTAGTTGGGCCACTTGTTAGTATAGCTGCTTGGGGCCTAATTGAGAGTTCATAGTCCCAGCTGGGAAGCAGGAGTTAAATCTCACTCCATGCTGCATCTGGAAACCTGGTGCACACTATAAAACCAGCATTCTGCTCTCTCCCCTGAGAGCGAGTCACACAAAATTTCATTGCAGGCAAAGGAAAACAGTTCACATTAATACTGTACGCATCTTTGCATGGTCCCTTAATTAGAGATATTCTGGGCCCAAAGCTGCCTTCTCTCACCCCACACAAGCCTGTGTGACTGGCACTAACGTAATAGGATGAAAGTATTACAAAAAGAAATTTAGAAGAATGGGTCATATGTCTCATCTTGTCATATCTCTCTTCACATAACAAAATGATTTCTTTTACCAACTTTAATTAGTCCATCTCCTTTACCTGACAGATTTTTTCCCCTCTCACAAATGAGTTTCTGTACAAATACATCATCAAGATAAGGAATTAATTCAAACCAAACAGAAATGAAGAAAAGCAAAAGACAGTTTCCAAAACCTGCTACTCTAGTGACGCAGACTTCTGTGCAAACAGGATGACTGATATTCTACATATTAGGCAAAGCCCACCATGCCCTGAGGAAATAAGTTTGGATAAAGGCAGCCTCACTCCTTCAGAGAGAAGAAATATAAGTTATATTTTAATAGGGGTCTGGAAGATTGTGAAACTATGTCCATAGGACTAGACTGTAACTCAAATTTAGGAAAAGAACCTATGTTCCCATGAATACATAGGTGATACAAGATTTCATTCCAGTTGTGAAAGTTCCTTTAAGCCTTAGATTGTCAAAAAAAGTTCCTGTGGTTTATTATATATCATAGCAAAAAGGCATCTTTCCCAGATTGTTTTCTGTTCAAATAGCAATATTTCTGGCCCTCTAGGAATGACATGTTGTTTGGATTACTGAGCTCAGAGAAGCCTCTGGACTTGGATAGAAGATTGAGATTTAGTAGGCAATATATTTGCCAGTCTGTCTGAAAATTGGAATGTCATTTTTGAACTTTATCATAAAGTATGCTGGATCTTTAAGGTAGGCATCAGAAAATTAATGAACATATAGATATACCCCATTTTTCTGCCTTCTCCTGAACTAGAAGTTCAAAGATCCACCCACCTTTAAGAAGATCACAGAAATTTTTTGGCTTAGTGGCATTACTTAAGTAGACAATAATAGCCTACTGAATATTCACATTCTATTAAACTCACACACACGTACACATAGGCAACACACACACAGAGATGCATACACACATTTGCATACACACATATACACACATATACACATATACATACATATATACAGTGACGAGACTACTGTTTTGTCCAAGAAGGAAAAAATGCCACACAAGTATAAATGCCCAGCTTGATATGCTTCTGTTTCCATAGAAATGCTTATGTATGTTAAGAAATTTTACCTTCATTAAAGCTGTTTGTAGGTATAGCCAATGAAAAAGTGGACTGGATTCATTTTAGATTTATTCTGGATGTCACAGGTCTGACGTTTTACAATGTGTACCTATGTTTGTGTGAGCACAGAATTTGAACCTGGTGTATATAGGCATTTGCTTACAGTGATGTGATAACAAGATTACTGATCTATTTTCATGTAGGGCAATTAGCTTCATTCTGCTCCAAAGCCACAGATTGCACTCTTGATCAAAACCACCTATCTTGGAAATGTTTGTCATGTGTCACAGGAAGAATCTGGAGCCATAATAAGGCTGTGCCAGTCCCATTTCTGGATAAGAAAAATAAGACAGAGATGTTCCTGCTGTCAGGGTGTTGGGGCACATGGAGTGTGGAACAGGACACTGTGTAAGGGGTGGTCTCTCCAGCCCACTCCCAGGCACCATCCTGGGAATGAAGAAGAGCCTATAATGTGCAGCGCAAAATATGTAGAGGCACTGTTATGATAACTACATGATTGACTTCATGTCTGTAAGGCTAACATGTCCCTCACTACACAGACACTGTCATTTACTGGAGGGTAGCAGACTCAAGTTGGATTAACTAGGGGAAAATTGGGGAGGAGCTCACGTCTCATATTACTGAGAACGAATTCAAACTTAAATACGTAATTCTACTCTCGGTTTGATGAGTCTGTTGGAGTCATATAAATCTATTCCTTGGAAAACCATTATAACACATGATCCTCCTGAATAGTATGGGCCATAATACTAACATAATATAAATCTTTTGTAATGTCAGATTTCAAAGATATATTCATAAAGCATTTTCAGCTTCATATTTTCATTGAAGAGATCACTGATACAAAGCAGAGTAAATAAAACATTTTTTAAGAAAGTACAAACCGTAAAAGCTTATGATTTTATTTTTTCAATATAGACATCTCTGTACTGTGAAAACTGTCATGTTATTTCTCTATTTTTCCCCAAAGCTGTGGTTGTGTCTGTACTAGAATTAAATAAAATCAAAAGATTCAATTATTCTCAAATGTTGCATATAGCAAGGTCTACCCTAGACATAGTTGAATCATATATTTCTTATTTCAATTGTCCTTATTTAATATTTATTGTGCATTTAATTGGTTTACTATTTTGCAAAATGCTGAGAATCAAAGATACATTTGTTTAGCTCATGACCTCTGGGATAAGCACAATCTGTATATCTCATTCAATGTTTTATCAAAGTAATGTTTGATAAATGAGGAGAATGAAAAGGAGTGAAGAAAAATTTTCCATAGTGGATTGAATGGCAGTGCCCCCCACCAAAGATATGTGCACATCTCCAGAAACTCTCAAGGTGAAGGATTTGCAAAATGTACCCTTGAAGATGGAATTAAGTTACAGATATTGAGATGAGATCAGCATGCATTATCCAGGTGGGCCTTAAATACAATGACAAATGTTCTCCCAAGAAGGAGAGAAGTGCAGGAGAAGCCATGTAAAGGTGGAGATGGATATTAGAATTATTCAGGCATCAGCCAAGGAACATTTGGAGCTGTCAGAATCTGCAGGGGGAAAGGACAGAGTCTTCTCTGGAGCCTCTGGAGGGTTAGGGTTCAGTCTACTCTCTGATTTAGAATGTCTGGCCTCCAGAACTATGAGAAAATAAATTTCTGTTTTTTAAGTCATCAAGTTTTGGAATTTCTTATGTCATGTTTGAGGAATTCATATTCCTCTCTTCAAATTTTCATTCTAATTGAGGTCTTCTGACTCTTAGAAACCTGTGAAGTTCAAAGATGATGAACTAGTAGCGGCCAGGGGAGCATTTTACATATGATTCTATTTCTGGTGGATAGACATGGAAGTAGCCAATGTTTTCACCCAACTGTTAAATAGTCTCAGTTGATATGTGGAATTATGAGAATCGTCTCTAAGGCCTTAATCATGATGACAGAGACATTAAAAATAAAGTAAGATAATATATTATTAGTTAGGGATAATAATACATCGCTCACATGTACCAGATGTTGTTCTTAAACCTTATGATAAACTGAGGTAGCTGCTATTATTTTTAAAGATGAGGACACTGAAAAATAAAGAAGTAAATTTTCCAATGGCAAAAGCTAGAGAGAGAGCCTGTGCTGGTGGGGAGTACTCTTCACTTGCTTGAATTACTTTCTAAAAATATTATTTTTATGTAATTTTATCTTCTTCTTTGGCACTTGCTCATTCTTTTCTGAAAGTGCTCAAATCCCTTTCTTAAAACAAAAAATAAAAACTACCCCAGCTCTGAAGTCTCACACTAGTTATTATCACCCCATCCCAAGGCTTCATTAAAAAATAATGAACACTTAATATCTCCACTGCGATTCAAGGATGTATTAATTTCTCATCCCACCTTGTTTTTTCTCACCTTTTTAAACTTCATGCATTTTTTCTATGGATTCAATTATCACTTGTAATCTGATGACTTTTAAATCTGCACCTAGAATTCTCCCCTGAGCTCCAGATGTAATTCACCATTAGGTCTTACTCTTACAGCTTAGGCTACTTGATACAAATGCACACATCAGTTTGTATCCCCAATGTCTCCACAACTATGTTTTTTATGCTCCCTACCTTGAATGACATATTACCGTTGGAGAATGAGGCAAGCCAGTATTGACTTCACTGAGCTTTTCCCCCATCTTTCTTTTTTATTTCAATAGAAACGAAGCCTGACACCCATTGCCTCCATAATAATGATCAACTTGATCTCTCTTTCTCCCTCCTCAATTCAACTGTCATTGTGTGAGCCACCTGGCGCTACTGTCTCTTCCTTTGGTTAGTCTTCCTGTTCCTGTTGTACCACTTTGGATGACCTCCCATGTAGTTGGCTTGTCTTGATCTGCCCTGTGGGAATGGCTATAAATGGGCATTTTCAATCCATTTCAAGGAGGCTAGTTTTATGCCTCTTACAGAGTATTCCGTATCTGATTACTACTTGTTTATTAAATACAATAAATCCTATTTTCTTTGTCAATTTACAAACTCCTTGAACATATCATAGAAAAGAGTTTTGTCACTTTTACAGTAAGTGTTGGGGACAGAAATATCAACATGTCTCTATTGTTCAGGTAAGTAATGGAAACTCAGGATGTTTAAGAGATTTGGCCAGATACAAAGCGAATTGCAGATATGAGACTATACCTAGACTTTCCTGATTCACAGCAGATTATTTTCTTGTACTACCTCTATCACTGTTGAAGAAACCTAGATCTATCTGTAGTCTGCACTCATAGAAGCAGCCTATCCTCTTACTTTGCCAGTCAGGGCGTATTAATGAAATTCAATTCATGGTGGCCTGGTGTTAATATTCATTTTTAATTAGGTGTCATCTTGTAGGGTTCTGGATCATCTTCTACCCACATGGGGCCACTGGAGGCCTTAGACAGCCTTGGCCCGTCCTCCTCCTCTAGCGTTTTATGGACAAGATGAAGCAGAACATGAGTTCAGTGTCTAGAAGTATCTCAGATTACTAAGGCACATTCAAGGTCAATGGTTTGGTTTGTCACCAGTGGAACTGTGTACATACTTGGTTTGGCTGAGGAGGAACAAAGCCAAGTAAAGTTTAGGATACAATGTTTGCTTTTTTTATTTTTTATTTCAATTATTTTTGGAATTTCTGCTCTTTCATCCCTAATTCTGTTGCTAATTCTGTTCTAGGCCTGCAAGAGTATTGTGTTTTCATCCCATTTATGGACCATGATCCTTCCTGGATTTCTTATAATGAAGTTGAGACATAGGTTGGCAGGCATTTAAAAAATAAGTTTTATTGAGTATTAAGTGATTTGATAGTGTTGAATACATTTACTAATTCTATTTGCCATATTTGTTTATATATAACACACACAATAAATATGCAATTATGTTTATAATATATAAAATAAATTTCATGCAATGACTTTACATTTTAAGTGTATCAAATACATTCATGTACATAAAATCAAAGCACATTGCAGTGAGCTCTTTTCTGGATATAAGAAAGAGTGAAAAGTGATTGATTTCAATGTGAAGGACATCATAGGCTTTGAAGTAGGTTCTGTCAATTAAAGGCGGTATTTAGAACTTTGGGCAATGAACTTAGCTCTCTATGCTTTCTTTATCACTTAAAATTATGACCCTTTTCATGATAAATAACTTTATGTCATTAGAAAGAACTATTTTATAAGGCTATGGTGAGGACTGACAAAAAGTAATCCATTCAAAATCCCTACCTTAGTTCCTGGCATGGTGATAACTACCACTGTATTCATGAGAGACTGATGAGAATATGAAAAGTTCAGAAACCATGACATTTAATAAGCATGACTGACCTCAGAGCATTCTTTCTAATAATCAGACAACAGAAATGCTTTCAGTAGTATCATGGACAGGCAATAACTGGAAGAGTTTAAGTAGGGGCTTTATTAGAATTGTGGGGAGGGAAAGCTCCAGAGAAAATTTTTTTATTAGGTTAAAAATTTAGCAAGATGACCTCCGAGGTCCCTTTGAAGTCTAATATTATTCGATTTCATAATTGAGATCCTCTTTACCTGAGGTCACATTTAACTCTTAGTCATTGACATCATGGTGTGATTGAATTTAACAGCCTTTAGAGTCTTTGGAGAGAACTGGCCTGACAGGAGTTGGGCCAGAGAGCTTGGTGAAGCTGGTGGACACTTCCTTGGGAGTGAAGATGGATCAGAGAAGGCCATTTTTCCTTGGGGACAGATGGTTAAAATTGCCGAAAACTAACTTTGTGTCTTTAAATTTGCTTAGGTGAGAATTTGCTTGATCTTGGTTACATTTCATTAGAATACCAAGTTAGAAATCTCAGCTCTTGAACATGATGGTGAATGAACAATGTTCTTTTTCCCTATACCTTTGTATTTTTAGCCCTCTGCATTTTTTTTCTCTCCTGGGGGAGAATTTGCAGCTCAAGCAATTTGGTGAGATTTTCAAATTTCAGAATGTTAATGGAACTTTTGGAATCTGTTGTGCAGAATGAGAGGGTGCAAAAAGAATAGAAAGTGGATTTATCTCATATTTG
>PVHX01025519.1:0-22249 GCA_004024805.1 Geosciurus inauris | reverse complement strand
GTTGTGGGTTAGCATACATATATCAGAGAGAAAGTTTGTTCTTTGGTTTATTGGGATTGGCTTATTTCACTTAGCATGATATTTTCTAGTTCCATCCATTTTCTTGGAAATGCTATAATTTCACTCTTCTTTATGGCTGAGTAATATTCCACTGTGTATATATACCACATTTTCTTTATCCATTCATCTACTGTAGAACACATATTGTAGGACACCTAGGTTGTTTCCATAGCTTGGCTATTGTGAATTGAGCTACTATAAAGATTAATGTGGCTGTTCCCTGGCACTATGCTGATTTTAACCATTTGACCCAGTTATCCCACTCCTTAGTCTATACCCAGGAGTCTTATTAAAGAAATCAGTTCCTGCACCAGTATGTTGGAGTGTTGACCCTATGTTTTCTTCTAGCAATTGCAGTGTTTCTGATATAGTTCCTAGGTTTTTGTTTCACTTTGAGTTGATTTTTTATGCAGGATAAGAGAAAGGGATCTATTTTAATTATTCTATATATGGGTATCCACTTTTCCCAGTACCTCTTTTAAAATATATATATATGTATATTTGTGTGTGTGCATGTGTATATACATATATCTTTTTCTTCAATATATATATTTTTACCTTTATTGGGGATCAAATGGCTATCTATAAGGACTTTTTATCTATGTCTTTTATTCTACTCTATTGGTCTTCATGATATTTTATTTCTCTTTTCAATTCAATTATATTCTTCATACTGTAGCTCTGTATTATAATTGAGATCCAGTATTGTGTTGACACCAACATCACTCTTATTGTTCAATAATGTTTTAGCTATTCTGGGTCTTTTATTCTTCTATATGTATTTTAGGACTTTTTCTTAATTCCATAAAAAACATCAATGGTATTTGGATAGGGATTACATTGAATCTGTGATTCATTTTTTGATAATATAGCCATGTTGACAATATTAATTCTGGCCTACCCAAGAGCATGAGAAATCTTAGGAGGTATTTTTCAATTTCTTTCTTCAGGGTTCAAAAAATTTCATTGTAAACTTTTTTCACCCTCTTGGTTAGATTAATTAACAGGTATTTTTTAAGGCTATTGTGAATGGAATTGTTTTCCTGACTTCTTTCTCAGCAGATTCATTGTTGGAGTATAGTAAAGATGTTGATCTTCATATTCTATGCTGCTACCTTGCTGAATTTGTTTATCATCTCTAGAAGATTTTTGGTGAAATTTATTGTTTTATTTTATTATAGTCTCATGTAATCAAAAAAAGAGACAATTTGATGTCTTATGTTCCTGTTCATATTACATTAATTTTCTTCTCTTGGTTCTAGCTAGATTTTCAAGAAATATATTTTTGAATAGGAGGGGGAAAATGCACATTCTTGTCTTATACCTGATTTTAGAATAAATCTTTTCAGTTTTTCACCATTTAGTATGATGTTAGATTTGGATTTGTTATACATAACTGTTTTGAGATTGAGAAGAGTTTCTTGCATCCCTAGTTTCTTCAGTGACTTTTATATGATGGATGCTGAATTTTTTCAACAGTTTTTTTTCTGGCATCTGTTGAGATGATCTTATGATTTTTGTCCTTAATTATATATTTATGTCGTGAAATATGTATTATATATTTATGTGGTAAAATATATATATATGTGGTTTCATGGAACTAACATAATCTCTGAAATATAATCCACTTGTTCATGGTGTACATTCTTTTTTTATTAATATTTTTATCTTTGTTTATTAACTTATTTTTATGTGGTGCTGAGGATCGAACCCAGTGCCTCACATGTGCGAGGCAAGTGCTCTGCCACTGAGCTACAGTCCCAGCCCCCATGGTGTACATTCTTAAAATGTTTTTCAATGTAGATTGCTAATATTTTATTAACAAACTTTGCGTCTGTGTTCATCAATGTTTTCTGATTTTATCTTGTTATTGATTTCTCATTTCATTCCATTATGATCTGATAAGAAACAAAGATATATCCCAGTATTTTGTATTTTCTAATAGTAGCCTTATGTCCTGAAATATGGTCTATTTTGGAAAAGCCTTTGCTGGATATAGCAAACGTGCTTGGCAACCATTGTATTTTAGGGCTTGGGATAATACATTCCTCTTGACTTTTAGAACCTGGGCTGTAGGACAAAAGAAAGACTACTGGCTTCTATTTAAAAGTATCTGGCATTTTACTCTTGTGTTTTAAAAATTCTATATCTGTTCTCTACATGATATATTTAAATTTTTTTCTTATAGATGTACACAATATCTTTATTTTGGATATTTTTATGTGGTGGTGAGGATCAAACCCAGTGTGTCACATGTGCTATGCAAGTGCTCTACCACTGAGCTACAAACCCAGCCCCTTATATGAGACATTTTAATTATGTGTTTTAGAAAGGATCATTTTTTGATCTTGTTATTGAGGGTTCTTAATGATTCCTGCATTTGGATTTCCATAGCATTCCCAAGATTTAGAAAATTTTCTGATAATTCACTGAAAGATTGTGTATTTCTCTAGTTTGTATTTGATGTCTTTTTCTCAGCCAATGATTCTTCTATTTGGTTTCTTAAGGTTATCTCATATTTCTTGTATATTCTAGTAATGTTCTCTTATCTTTTCTTTATTGATGACTGTTTTTAAGGTTATATATCTCATCTTCCTGACCTGAAAACCTGCCTTATATGTAAACTAAATTATTAGCAATTATTTCAACTGAATTTTAACTTGGTTTACTGAGTCTTTAATTTCAAGGATTTCTGTTTTTTTCATAATTATTGTCTATTAATTGAAGTGTTCTTTTACTTCCTGTATTTTCACTCATAGTTTTTTCCTTAAGTCTTCTTTTTAGTTAATTGTAGTTTCTATGTACTTTCTAAATTCTTTATCCACTATTTACTGCATTGTGGTGTCAATGGGATCATTTGTTGAACTGTTGTGGATTCTTAGGGGTGACCTCTTCATTTTTCATATTGTTTGCATTTCTAACTATCCTCTAGGATGATTATCTCTTCTTCTTTTATGCAATTGGCTTTTTTTAAAAACATATTTTAGTTGTTTATGGACCTTTATTTTATTCATTTATGTACATGTGGTGCTAAGGATCAAACCCAGCACCTCACACAGTTGAGGCAAGCACTCTACCACTGAGCCACATCCCCAGCCCTATGCAACTGACTTTTTAGTGAGTTTCTTTCTTTTTCCTAAGTTTCCCAAGCTGGGCAACTGTTTAAGTGTCAATGCTTTCACTCAACATGTACCTACTCATAAGTCAAGTATACAGCATCTCTTTTAGAGATGGTATCAAACTCTGTTAACAGGGATCACTTCAGAACAAATCCATTTACTGATAACTCTTAACAAAATACTTACTGAAAGTGTCCCAAACAAGTCTTCTTAATCATGAAGTGTTCTTTAATGGGTTGAGAAGTTAGGCATTGAAGAGAGGGAAATTATTATTAAATTGTATAAGGGTTGAAAAGGAAAATAACATAAAAAGGGACAAAAATAGCTGGGTGCGGTGGCGCAAGCCTATAATCCCAGCATTTAGGGAGGCTGACACAGGAGAATTGCAAGTTCAAAACCAACCTCAGCAACAGCAAGGTGCTAAGCAACTCAGTGAGACCCTGTCTCTATATAAAACACAAAATAGGGCTGGAGATGTGGCTCAGTGGTCGAGTGCCCCTGAGTTCAATCTCCAGTACCAAAAAAAAAAAAGAGAGAGAGACAAAAACAAGAAAGAGGTGAAAAAGTGAATGAAATAAAGTAATACAAGCTAAATTAAAAATAAGAAAAAAGGGGGGGGACAGGATCTAGTTATGCAAGAGGGAAGGAAGTGTAAACTTTAAATTTCAGGAGGAAAAGAAAGATGGAAAGAGTAATTCCCATTCATGCTTTAAATTATTATAAGAAATATAATCAATTGAGTAGATGACTGTAATATTGAATAATAAGGGCTCACCTATCAATTGCAAATAATAATTGTAAAATCAAACTGACATTAAAACTATTTTTGATGTTCCTGCTGAGCTATTTCTTCTCAGGAGGGTGCCTAGATGTGATCACTACAAAATTGTTGCTCTGTCCAGCACAGCTTTCTGCCAACAATTTTTGTTGAATTGTACAATCTCCTTCACTGTTTTTGTGGCTTCTATCCAGTTTATTTTCGTTATTGTATTATAGCTAAACATAATAGTTGGGTTTGTTTTGACAAAATCATACATGCGTGGAATTTTCTTTACTGCATTTCAGTCCCCAGTCCGCTCTCCCTTTTCCCCCTTTCCCCCATTCCTCTGTTCTCTTTCCTGCACTCTACTGGTCTCCCTTTCATTCACTCTTAACTTGGTCTATATTTATTTCCAACTGTTGTTAAGGAAGTAAGCTTGTGGGGGTTGTCTTTCTGTTTTTCTTTTTGTTCCCCCTCACCCTGACCCAGGACATGGCTCAGGGTCAAGGGGTTCTTTCTTTATTTTCTGCTCCAGTAACCAAATTCCAAGACCCTCCAAGTCTCAAGCTGTTAATTATTGATTTTCTAAGTATTCACTCTGTCACTTGCTTCTTTGGTCAGTTGTTCTTTCACTGCTTTGATTCTGGCCTGTGTAGCCATCAAAGGTTGCGGCTTATACCCAGTCTGGCATCATTTCATTTCCAAAGATTTTCTTCTTACTGAACATAAAGAATATACACAATCAAAAGTGCAGAGGAGCAGAAACATATAGACACAAATACTGGTTTATTTATACAGTTTGAAAATGTAACAAGCCGTGGGTTTTGCTCAAATAAATTGTTCACATTCATGTCTTGTCATAAAACTCAAAAGGCAAGAGAGAAAAATACATTGTATCTATTTTTGGACCATATGAAATTGTGATTTCTATAGGATAAATAAAGATGGACTATGGATAATTTATATGGTTCAATTTAATATAAACCAGCATTTTTTTCTCCTATCAATTGTGCATTGGATTTATCATTTCCCATAGGAATATTTGGTCACACATCATCAGATTATGTAATTTAATAGAATATAATAATAGTTAAAATAACAAAGTCTTTTCTAGAAAATTATTACTTTTATATGATAAAGCTCTTTCTTCAATAAAGACCCTTAATTATAAGGCAGATTTTCTATCATGTCCCAATCATCTACATCCTCCTTCCATTCAATGTCTCTGATGGAAGTCAGAAGAAATTTCTAAGTGTCTGTATCTGTTCAAGCAGTCTATAGCTTCTCAAATTCCATGCCTTTTATACTTTTATAATACTTTTTAGATGTTGTTTTCTAAAATACATCCCATGCATATAGCAAGAATTTTAAAAAATGGCTACTAACATATAACATTTCTTTCATTTATTTAAATAATATATAGATTTTTTGTTTATGTGTATTTGAAAATTATAGGGTTGGTATCCTGGAATTAGTAGCCTTCCAAACCAGTAAATCAGATTTTTTCTACTCTTCATTCTACTGATCTGTGAATGACCAAGAATTAAAGTGACTTCAGGTAATACTATAAAAAGCTATACTTTTACATTTGCATCAGTTAGAATTAACTTTAAATTAACCAAGATAATTTATTGGGTTCTATATGAAAGAATGTCAGCACTCCAACCCTGCATGGGAGCTTTTTGTTCGTAAGAGACAGACTACTTCTAGTTCTCTGTTCACTATTTTAGAGTTACCACTGTTTACATTGTGAGAAATATTTGTTACAAATTCTACCATAAAAAGGCAACATGAGGAATGGTGTGAATTTAAAAATGACACTCAATCCCTTCAATCCCTTTAAAGGCAACTTTTAAGAAATGCCAATTAAGATTTTCAACAGACCAGCAACTCTATGGATGGCCATCCATGGATGCAAAAGAGTATGGGGAATATAGCAAAATAGCCAGGCTATCATGTGCCAAGTGAAACACTGGGATTCTATTTCTGCAGAAGAAATAGTGAATGAATAGCAAAGGCAACCATTCCTCTTCTCACAAAACCATCTTTAAAATATAACAGTTAAAAGCAAATAAAGTACATTTCACTAGGTATTGCTATCCAAAAATGGTGAAATACAGAAATAAGAAACCAACCAATATATTTTTACTGACTACTTAGCTTATTGACTCCTTACAAGTCATTTTCTTTACATGTGCAAAACAAAATGCAACTTTGAAAAGTAATGTTGAAAAATATTCATTTAAAAAATGAACTTATAACCCAATGACAGCTTTCAATAATGCTTGGCTCAATAGGGGTATTTAAATGTTGTATTTACTCTGAAGAAATAAAACAAAACAGTGATCATCTTGGTAACTTGAGCTTAATTTAAAAATGCTGTGTTTGTTCAAAGCTTTATTAAATATACATAATTTTAAAGATAGTAAATGCATCATGTAATTTATGAGTGATATTTATTAAAAATGCTACACTCTCTCTGACATTTCAAAATAATCTAGGTTTTCACATAAAACCAGTAAAATTAAAAGATTAATGTCAGCATAATATAAGAACATTTGAAATCTGATGTGTTTATTTTGATGGAGGCAGAAGGATATTCTTTTTTTTTTAATATTTTTTTTAGTTGTAGATGGACGCAATATCTTTATTTTATTTATTTATTTGCATGTGGTGCTGAGGATCGAACCCAGTGACTCACGCATGCAAGGCAAGCGCTCTACCACTGAGCCACAGCCCCAGCCCCAGAAGGATATTCTTACATGGTAGACTGAATGTTTTCCATTTGTAGAATTGACCTACATGAAACATAAACCAGCATTAATTAAACTAATAAAAATAATTACAACTTAGACTCATAACAGAAAGAATAATTTTAAATGGCATTAATGTATTATACACTACACCTTTAAATTTTGTGATAAGAATTTTGAAAAATAGGATGTTATAATTTGTCTCTTAAACATACCCTTAAGGTACATTTACTAATGGTTAGTATGCACCTGTTGGTGCTATAGGACAATGGTGGAATATTTAGGACATAAGATCTAATGGAAGAAAAGTAGGTCATTATGGACATGGTCTTGAAGTTGATATTGGGATCCTGCTCCTTTCCTCTTTCTGTTTTTGCTTCCTAGAACCACGAACTACATAGGTTTCCTTGTCCATGTGAATCTACCATTATGTACTGCCCTAACAGAGGAACAAAAGCAATAGTTCCAGGAAGCCATTGACTGAAACTTCTGAAACTGTTAGCCATATAAAACTTTGCTCTTTTAACCCTTTGTTATAGTGACAGAAATCTGAGTAACATACAGGAAATAAATTTTAGAAGTCATTCCATTACTTATGTCATCTAAATTTTTACAAGCCTCGGCATTTGTATTATGTGTTAATGCTTCAACTTATGTAGTTTAATGAACAAAATATTCATATCTTTACATTTTTATTGTCATATATTGTGGTCACTGGCTTCAAACCAACTCTCCAATGTTACTTATTTAGTATGTCCTGTCTCCAAATTATCTATATTGATAAGAATAAAAATTGAATGGAGGTATATGTCAGTATACCCGTTATAGTCTAGAGTACATAAGGTGACAGACCATAGTTCATCATAGCTTCATCTGTGGTTCACAATCGGAAGACATAAATCAAACATCAAAACAATACTGCAATATGATAAATGATATTATATATATAATATGATGTATGATATTATATTACCTTATATGGGCTCTGATAGGAAAGGACACTTACAAACAAAAAGAACCAATGGATAATGGAGGCAGAGAAATAGTAACTCCAAGAATTAAAAGTGAATAACGGAAATATTTTTAAAAAATCATTGCAACAGAAGTAAAAATTGTTTTGAATTTATCATCTGTAGACTAAAGAGGGTTAAAGAAAAAGAGCACTGAATGTGAAGATATTTCAACTGATGGGCCCCAAACTAAAATACAAAGAGAAAAAAAGAATGAAAATAAGTAACATTATTTAAGAACTGTGGAGCAATTATGAAAAGTACAACAATTGCATGATTTGAATACAAGAAAGGAAGAATAAAGAGATGAAAAATATTTGATGTTACACAATTAAGGGTTTTCCAGATTTAATGACTGGTGCTTGGTGTCTATCACAGTGGTAGAGAACTTACCTAACATGGTCCTGGGTGTGATCCCCAACACAGCAAAAAAAATATAATTAATAACATATATCAATGGACAGACTTGAGAAGCTCAGAGGACACTAATCAGAAAAAATTCTAGAAATCTACAATTGGGTATATTATATTCAAAATGAAGAAAACCAAAGAAAATAAAATAATGCATAAAAGAAACATAAAAATTAAAATTGTCTTATCTGGAGAGAATCAAAAATAAGAATATCAGAATTCCCATCAGAAATCATACATAGAAGATAGAAATGCAATAAAATATATAGTATTAAAGAGAAAAACAATAATTCTATAACCAGCAATAATATCCTTCAAAATGTATAAAGGAATACTTTCTTAAATCAAAACTGAGCGAATTTGTGACAAATAGACCTGACTCCAAGAAATTCTAAGACCTTCAAGAAATAAAAATATCCTTACTCATTCTATGGAATTAGCATTACCCTATTACCAATGCCAGAAAAAAATACACCACTAAAAATATTACAAAGATCAATATCTCTTAAAATTGTGAATGCAAAAATCTTCATCAAAATACTAGTAGATTATTTTCATCAGCATGTCACAAGGATTATACACTGTCATCAAGTGGGATTTTTTCCAGGATTCAATAGTGGCATAGGAAATGAACATTAATTGATATAATTCATTGCATTAATAGAATAAATGGGAAAAGATAATAATCATGTCAGTTGAACAGGAAAAAGTATTTGACAAAATCCAATGTGCTTTCATGATTAAACAAAACAGTGAGCAAACAATAAAATCTCCTTAGATGAAGAAAATAAAGAATTTTTTATCCAATATGATAAAAACCTATGGAAAACAAACACCTAAAATCATAACAGTGAAATAATGAAAGACCTTTCCTTGAAAATCAAGATCAGGGACAAGAGTGTCTGCTTTCACTACTACTCAACATTGAAATACAAATTTTATCTACAGCAATTAGAAAAGAAAGACATACAAATTGAAAAGGAATAAGG
Source organism: Geosciurus inauris (assembly GCA_004024805.1). NCBI lineage: Eukaryota > Metazoa > Chordata > Mammalia > Rodentia > Sciuridae > Geosciurus > Geosciurus inauris. Next base: position 13,147 of record PVHX01025519.1, on the reverse strand, counting down.
AAAACTATGCCCAGCAGTAGATAGACATAATCTTATCAGTAGATAGACATAATCTTATTCATAGAAAATTTTGAAAAATACAAAGACATACGTGCATACAACTATTAGGAAAAAAAAGTGAATTCAGCTAAATTACAATTGCAAGAAGATTCTCAGGATCCTTAGGCTAATATGGTCTCCATTTTATCTGATCAAATATAATGTTCTACTATCCTAGTACATTGGAACGTAACATTATTATAGTTGGGTGGAATATGCTAGGATTCATGTTTCTCATACTTTGAGAGGGAATTTATAAATGAACGAGGATGGCTAGAATGAACCAAGCAGTAATATACTCAAGTTGACATCATTAATAACTCATTTTAATGTGCTTATATCTAGAAATATTGTAGATATATATTACATGACTTAGAGCACACAGAAATAAATATTTCTGAGTCTTTATTGATATAAACCAAATGAGTAAATTAATGAGGGAAAGTGGCAAATTTCATTTTAGAAGAATTTCAATTCAATTAAGCAGATGCTCCATCTTAGAACAGAGCAGCACAATTCACTCCTTAAATGTAGGCTTTTTGTAGTGATTTTTTTCTAAGAAATAACATATACAAAAGAGAAAAGTAATATCATAGTGGGAAATTCTCACAAACACTGTGTTAGTCATATTATCAAGTTGAAAAAAACAATAGTTACTGGGAATGGTGGTGCATGCCTGTAATCCCAGGCATGACTTGGGAGTCTGAAGCTGGAGGATCCCAAGTTTGAAGCCAGCCTCAGGAACTTAGCAAGATCCTGTATCAAAATAAAAAATAAAAAGGGCTGAGATGTGGCTCAGTGGTTAAGTGTCCCTGGGTACAATCTTTGTTACAAAAAAAATCAATATTCATATAAATAATATAAGAAAACCACATTTTCCCTTTGTGTTAGTTCTCCAACAATCCTATAATTCCAGTATAATTATGAAAAAATCAGACAACTTCTGAAAGAGAGGCATCCTACAGTTAACCTGAACAATATTCCTCAAAATTGTCAAGGTCATCAAAAATGAGGGAAGTCTATGAAAACATTATAGCCAAGAGAAGTCTAAGGTTATAATAATTAAATTTAATGTGAAAACTTGGATAAATACTGGAACATAAATATAATAGTCTATTTAAAAAGCTAAGGAAATCAACAAAGTATATAGTTTAGTTGATTATAAAAATAAAAATGTATATCATTTGAAAGAACACTAGCAAATTTTAATAGTTGCTGCAGCTGACTGATCAGTATAACTGGTACAATAAATTGTCTCCTTACTTTTGTGTATATATGAGAAATTTATAATAACATATTTTAATGTATGATTTTAATCACCACATAAACTTATTTAGAAATTTAATAATTTCTGAATAGTTTTCCCTTTAGATTTTACCATCTTTATTGAGATAAAAATCACATACTACACAGTTCACCCATTTGAAATGTAAAAGTCAATGTTTGTTAATTTTTGTTTTTCTCTTTTTAATCATATGCACAGGGTTGTGTCACTATCAGCACAGTGAACTTTTGGAATATTTCCCTTTCTATACAAGAAAACCAATTTTTTAGCAGTAACTTCCAATTCCTCCCAATTTCTTCATCCTTAGGCAACCACTAAATTTCTCCCTCTTTCTTCTTATTTACACACACACACACACAAACATGTATTTCTAATGTTCTTTGAATATTTCATATAAATAGAATCAAACAACATGCAATATTTCATAATTGGTTTGCACCAATAAACATAACATTTTCCATCAATATAATCTATAAGAAATTCATTTCTTCTTGTGCTTACAATATCAAACTCTATGAGCATGCAAAAATGATTTATCTTTTCATCACTTGACATAATTTGGAAAGTTTAAACTTTTTGACAATTATAAATAATGTTAACAATGTTAGTGTTTTAGGGCACAGAGGGGACTGAACTCAAGACCTTACACATGTTAATGAAGCACTCTACCACTCATTACATTCCTAGCTCTTTAATTCATTGGTTTATCCCTCTCTTTTCTTTTCTAAATAAGTTTATTGGAAAATAATACAAATGCTATCAATTTAACATTTGAATACACAGTACATTTCTCTTATTTAATCATAGAGTCATGCAACCATCACCACAAAAATTTTAGACCATATTCATTAAACCAACAGAAACCCAACAAACCCCACACTAATTAGCACCCAATATTCATTTCTTCCAAAGCTCACAGTCCTATGCAACTAAAAATCTAATTTGCCTCTATAGATTTGCATATTCTGCACATTTCATATAAACAGAAATATACAATATGTGACTTTTTATGACTAAATAATTTCACTTTGCATGGTGTTTTCATTTTTACTGTAATATATGGAGATATTAATCTCCTTATCATTGTTGATCTTGGAATTTGTTGAATTTCTTGTATATATACATAAGTATTCTACATTTTGGGAAACAAACCGTTATTTCTTTGAGAAGTTTCAGCTCTGTCCTATATTTCTTTTTGTGGTAGTCCCATTAAACATATTGTTATGGTTTATATATGAAGTGTCCCCCAAAAGTTCATGTGTTGACAATGCAAAAAGTTTAGAGGTAAAATGATCAGGTCATGAAAGCTTTATCCTAATCAGTGCATCAATCCATTGATATGGATCAACTGGGTGCTAACTAACTATAGGCAGATAGGGTGTGGGTGTGGTGATAAGTCAATCAGGGCATGATTTTAGGTTTATATTGTGTCCCTTGTGAGTGGTGCTTTCTCTGTTTTGTGGTGGCCAGTCCTAAGCTCCTTTTCTCTGTCACACCTTTCCACCATAATGTTCTGTCTCACATTGGGCCCAGAGCTATGAAGTCAGCCATCTATGGACAGAGTTCTGAAAACATGAGTCAAATAGACTTTTCTTCCTCTAATTGTTCTTGTCAGGTCTTTTGGTCACAGTGATTAAAAAAAAAAAAACTCATTAAAACATCTGTTTTTATGGTTGGGATTTTAAATGTCCCCCAGCGATTCATGTATTGAATAATTTTTTCTCCAAACAGCAGTGTTCAGAGTTGTGGCTCTTGGAAAGTGATTGGATCATAAAGGCTCTGACCCCATGAATGTATTAATTAATTTATTGATTCATTACTTAATGTGCTATTGGGAGGTGGTTGAAACTTCAGGAGGTAAGGCCAAGTTGAGGGAAGCAGATTATTGGGGGCATCCCCTTGAAGGATATATTTTGTATTTTGTTCTCAGCCCTCCTTCCCCTCTCTGCTTCCTAGTCACCATTCTCTCTTCTTCTCCTTCTTTCCTCTTTCTCTCTCTCTCTCTCTCTTGCTCTCTTCTCTCTCTCTTTCTCTCTCCCCTTGCTGGTCACCATGAGATGAGTTGGTTTGTTCCACCATATGTTCCCCACCTTGATATTTTGCCTCATCATGGACCCCCAAATAATGGACCCAAATGACCATTGACTCAATCCTCTGAAACTATGAACCAAAATAAATCCTTCCTATTTTTAATTTTTTCCACATCTTTTGTCACAATGATGAAAGCTGAATAATAGAAAATTGGTGCCTTGAGTGGAGCCATGCTTGTGATATACTGAAAAATGTGGTTTAGAAGCTTTTGTAATTGGTGTATAGAAGTTTGGTGTGTAGAAGTGAGTAGTTATGTGGGCTAGAGCCAGCAAAGCCATAGGAGTGGGGCTGTCTAAGCCTTTTGGAGATCATATCCCAATACAACTTGCTCAAGATGCCTGACGTGAGACTAGAGGATGTAACATTTGCCCTGCTAAGATTTGGCTTTGCTTTGGTCTCATCTCTAGTTTCTATGCCCCCTTTCCTCCCTTAGGATGGGGATGTTTACTCTAGACTTGTCTCACCCTTCTATGTAGGAAATATTAAATTTGTTTTATTTTATTTTATTTTCACAGGGGCTCACAAGTAAGTGTTGTCTTGAGTCTCTGAGAAGACTTTATATTTGGATTTTTGACCAAGAATAGAAATGTTAAGACATTTTTGAGAAGTTCATCTTGCATTGTGAGATGAGAGTAAGCTTTTGGAGGCCCAGGGAGGAAAATTGTCTTTTGAAACTCATATGTGCTCCCAACACACATATGTTGAAAGTTTGGTCCCTAGTGCGGCTATGTTCAGAAGTAGGATATTTGGGAGATGATGGGGTCATTAGGGCTCAGGACTCAGTTCTATGGGGTATTGGGAGGCAGTGAAAACTATAGGAGGTAGGACTTAGTTGGAAGAATTTGGATATTGGGGGTGTGTCCTTGAAGAGCATATTTTGTCCGCAACCCCTTGTCTCTCCTTCTCTCTCTGCTTTCTAGCCACCAAGAGGTGAAAAGATTTGCTCCACCACACACTCCTTATCATGATGATCTGCCTCCCCACAAATTCTAAAACAATGTAGCAACTTATCATTGAATGAAACCATGAGATAAAGTGAAACTTTTCCTTTTTAACTTGTTTATCTTAGGTATATTTTACAATGATTGCAAGCTAACACATGTACATAGATGCACTTGTATGTGTCCCACATTTCTCTGAGAACATACTCACTTTTCTTTATTCATTTTTCTCTCATTTCAAATTGAATTGTTATTGTCAATTTGTCCTTATGTTTGCTGGTTCTGTCACTCATTAGTTTGATTCTGCTCTTTATTATCACTAGTAAAATTTTCATTTCAGCTATTGTGCTTATTAACACCAAAATTTCCATTTACTTCTTTTGCATAATTTCTGTTTATTGATATTTTGTGTTTGAAGAGAAATGGTTGTCATATTTGCTTGTCTTTTTTGAATATATTTATAATGGATGATTTGACATCTTTGCCATATTAGAGAAATAGGATTTCTCCAGTACAGATCCTTTCTCCTCTTTTTCTATGCATGAGTTAAACATTTTTTCTTTTGTTTTTTAAAATTTCCATTTGAAAGTGGATATTTTGAATTATATATTATTTCAATTTTTTTGTTTTTCATACTCCCTTTGACTTTTTTGCTTCTTCTTACTTTACTATTAGGAAACTCTGTGATTGAGTAGCAGCTTCTTGTCTTGTCAGTTTGCCTTTATTCATGTGAAACCTTCTCTGTTTTCACTTCTGCCATATAAGTAGATACTGATATGAAGAAGGGAGTCCTTGACTTCTCATCTGTGCTTACCTTGAAATTAGTCTTTGCACATGTGGATGGGAATCTGAGATATCTTGCTTGCTTGGTCTTCCTGTAAATATGCTGTATCCTTCTTCAAGGAACTGGGAAGAGATAGAGGTAGTCCTGTGTCCCTAGATAAACCTGTGCAGTGACAGTAACTGAGACCTATAATATTGTTACTCAAGAACATCAGTTAACTATTTTAGTCAGGCTTGTTTTTCTCTATGAGACCTAGTAACAATTGTCATTTTTGAAAAATACAATCCACATGAGAACTGCAGGCATTTAGTTTTATTATTTATTTAAGCTGAAGTATAAATGTTTTAATTTAGAGGAACATATAAATATGCACACTGATATTTATAAACCAGTATTGCTTTCCAGCACAACTCATGGATACCATTTAATTACATTCATTCTTTGCAAAAATCATTCTGTACTCAAGGGGTCACAGCATGCAATTACCATAGTGATCTTGGGAACACACAGCATAGAAGCTTTATTGCACAGGATCTGGCAGATCTGCACAATGCAGTTAGTTAAGTCAAGGCAGATTAAAGTGCTTAAGAAAAATATTTTTTTTATTTCTAAAGGCATCAATCAAATGGACTCATGCATCAATACCAAAATCAGAGATACAGAGATTTGAGGAACTACTTCTACATCAGCATATTTGTAAGTAGATGAGTTGTTTTAATGGATCATAGTCCACTGGGAATGAGAGTAAAGTTAAAGCAATACTATGTAAATGATCAATGTGGAAATAAAACTAACAACTATGGGAAAAGTTCGATGTAATTAGAAAATACACAATTTGAATATAAAGACAAAAAGTTGTAAAGTAGAAGAAGAACTTCTATAGATAGTGTATAATGCCCCAGTTCTCTTTTTTGTTGGCTTTATATTCATGTATCATCAAGTTTTTCCAGTTTCAATTCTACTATTTATTTCAGCACACATTCACTTCAGTGTTATTTTCTATAAGTCTTTACAATTATCCACTGCTAAACCATTGTTTTCTGAACACATACTTGAGTGGTGACTTTATCCAAATATGATTTTCAGAGAAAAATAGGAAAACATTTTTTGTTTAAAGACAATGGAATCCAATTGAATTAATTGACCTTTAGTGGATTTTATTATTTTAATTCTCTTCTCCCTGTTTTAGTGTGATGGTTTATCCACACTGTAGTGCAAATCAGTACCTCATTTATTTATTTATTTATTTCAAACAACATCAATTTATTTTTTTACAGTTTGGAAATCTGAAAGACAAAAATCATTTTCATTGGTCTAAAGTCATGTGTAGGTAGGCCTGAATTCTTTCTGGAGGCTCTAGAGAAGAATTAATTATTTGCTTCTTCCAACTTCTGGTGATTTCTTGGCTTGTGGCTACATTACTCCAGTCTCTGCCTCAGTGGGCACATTGCCTTTTCTTCTTCTATCAGTCCTCAAATCCCCCCAACCTGTTTCCTTCTATAATGATGCTTATAATTGCATGTAAGCCCCTCCCGGATATTTCAGGATAATTTCTTCAGATAAAATGTCATTAATTACATTTGCAAAATATTAGTTTATAGGATAAAATTTGAAGGGTCCAATGATTATGAACTGACCATCTTTGAGGACCATTATTTAGCCTGTCACAGAATGATTTTTCAATAACTCTGTTAAAAATATATATGTTCAAGCCGGGCACGGTGGCTCAAGCCTGTAATCCCAGCACTTAGGGAGGCCGAGACAGGAGAATCCCTAGTTCAAAGCCAGCCTCAGCAACGGCGAGGCACTAAGCAACTAAGTGAGACCCTGTCTCTACATACAACACAAAATAGGGCTGGGGATGTGGCTCAGTGTTCAAGTACCCCTGAGTTAAATCTCCAGTACCAAAAAAAAATATGTATATATATATATATATATATATATATATATATGTATGTATATATGTCCATATAATGCTCCGGAAGCCAATATGATAGCAAGAAAACTCAAATTATTGTCCTTAAGTATTAGTGATTTTTAAAATGTTTTATTTATGATTTTTTATATTATTTTGGTAATATTACAATTTAAATTTTAGAAAAACATTTAGAGGACTCTGAAAAAGTCTGTTCTATTTTATAATTAATTAATTATTTTTTATTTATTCTACTTATGTATACATGATAGCAGATTGCATTTTGATTCATTGTACACAGATGGAGCACAACATTTCATTTCTCTGGTTGTACATGATGTAGAATCACATCATATATGCAGTAATACATGAAGCTAGGGTTATGATGTCCATCTCATTCCACCATCTTTACTGTCCCCATGCACACTCCCAACTCATTCCCCTTTGACCAAAGATCCTCATTCTTCCCATGTCCTCTCCTCCATTATGGATCAGCATCAACTTATCAGAAAGAACATTTGGCATTTGGGTTTTTGGGATTGGCTTTCTTTGCTTAGCATGATATTCTCCAACTCGATCCATTCACCTGCAAATGCCATAATTTTACTCTCTTTTATTGCTGAGTAATATTCCATTGTGTATATATACCACAGTTTCTTTATCCATTCATCTACTGAAGGGCTACTAGGTTGGATCCACAGTTTAGTTATTGTGAATTGGGCTGCTATAAACATTGAAGTGGCTGCATCACTATAGTGTGCTGTTTTTAAGTCTTTTGGGTATAGACTGAGGAGTGGGATAGCAGGTTCAAATGGTGGTTCTATTCCAAATTTTCTAAGGAATCTCCATACTGCTTTTCAGATAGGTTGCATCAATTTGCAGTCCCGACATGTTTTTTGAGTATGAGCATGCTTTTTCCCTCATAACTTCGCCAAAAGTTATTGTTGTTTGTATTCTTGACAATTGCCGTTCTGACTGGGGTGGGATGAAATCTTAAAGTAGCTTTGATTTGCATTTCTCTAAGTGCTAGATGTTGAACATTTTTTTATATGTCTGTTGATCGATTATATATGTTCTTCTGAGAAGTGTTTGTTCAGCTCCTTAGTGCATGTATTGGTTGGATTGTTTGTTATTTTGGTGTTAAGTTTTTTGAGTTCTTTATATATCCTGGAGATCAGTGCTCTATTTCATGTGGTGTGGCAACAATTTGTTCCCAGAATGTAGGCTCTCTTTTCCTTCATTTATTGTTTCTTTTGCTGAGAAGAAGGTTTTTAGTTTGAATCCATTCCATTTATTGACTCTTGATTTTACTTCTTGTGCTATAGGAGTCTTGTTAAGGAAGTAATGTCCTAAGCTGACATGATGAAGATTTTGGCCTATTTTTTCTTCTATTAGGTGAAGGGCCTCTGGTAGAATTCCCAGGTCCTTGATCCACTTTGAGTTGAATTTTGTGCATGGTGAGAGATAGGGGTTTAGTTTCATTTTGCTGCATATAGATTTATAGTTTTCCCAGCACCATTTGTTGAAGAGGCTCTCCTTTCCCCAATGTACGTGTTTGGCACGTTTGTCTAGTATAAGATAACTGTATTTAAATGGGTTAGTCTCTGTGTATTCTATTCCATATCATTGGTCTACATGTCTGTTTTGGTGCCAGTTCCACATACTTTTTGTTACAATACCTTTGTAGTATAGTTTAAGGTCTGGTATGGTGATGCCTCCTGCTTCACTCTTCTTGCTAAGGATTGCTGTGGATATTATAAGTATCTTATTCTTCCAATATTTCATGATTGCCTTTTCTATTTCCATAAGGAATGACATTGAAATTTTAATTGAGATTGCATTCAATATATATAGTGCTTTGAGTAGTATGGCCATTTTGATAATATTGATTCTGCCTATGCAAGAACATGGGAGATTTTTCCATCTTCTAAGGTCTTGTACAATTTCTTTCTTTAGTGTACTATAGTTTTCATTGTAGAGGTCATTCACCTCTTTTGTCATATTGATCCCCAAGTATTTTATTTTATTTTTTTGAAGTTATCTTGAATAGGGTAGTTTTCCTAATTTCTCTTTCAGAGGATTTATCACTGATGTATAGAAATGCAATTGATTTATGGGTGTTAATTTTATATCCTGCTACTATGCTGAATTCATTTTTTAATTCTAGAAGTTTTCTGGTGGAATTTTTTTGCATCTTTTAAGTATAATATCATGTCATCAGCAAATCATGATTGTTTGAGTTCTTTTCCTATTTGTATCCCTTTAATTTCTTTTGTCTGTCTAATTGCTATGGCTAGTGCTTCAAGGCCTATGTTGAATAGCAGTGGTGAAGGAGGGCATCCCTTTCTTGTTCCAGTTTTTAGAGGGAATGCTTGCAATTTTTCTCCATTTAGAGTGATGTTGGCCTTCGGTTTAGCATAGATAGCTTTTACAAAGTTGAGGTATGTTATTAGTATCCCTAGTTTTTGTAGTGCTTTGAACATAAAAGGGTGCTATATTTTGTCAAATGCTTTCTCTGCATCAATTGATAAAATCATACGATTCTTATTGTTAAGTCTATTGATGTGATGGATTACGTTAATTGATTTCTGTGTGTTGAACCAACCTTGCATCCCTGGGATGAACCCCCACTTGATCATGGTTTACTATTTTCTTAATATGTTTTTGTATGTGATTTGCCAAAATGTTATTGAGAATTTTTGCATCTATGTTCATCAGGGGTATTGGTCTGAAATTTTCTTTCTTTGATGTGTCTCTGTCTAGTTTTGGTATCAGGGTGATACTTGCTTCATAGAATGTGTTTGGAAGGGTTCTCTCCTTTTCTATTTCATGAAATAGTTTGAGGAGCATTGATATTAATTCTTCTTTGTAGGTCTTGTAGAATTCGGCTGAGAAACCATCTGGACCTGGGCTTTTCTTGTTTGGCATGCTTTTGATGGCATCATCTATTTCCTTGCTTGAAATTCATCTGTTTAAGTTGTGTATGACCACCTCATTGAGTTTGGGAGGTCATATACCTCTAGAAATTTGTCTGTGTCTTCAGGGTTTTTTATTTTACAAGAGTATAAATTTTCAAAATAGTTTCCGAGTATCCTCTGTATTTCAGTAGTGTCTGTTGTGATATTGCCTTTTTCATCATGAATTTTAGTAATTTGAGTTTTCTCTCTCCTTCTTTTTGTTAGAGTGGCTAAGGGTTTGTCAATTTTGTGTATTTTTTCAAAGAACCAGCTTTTTATTTTGCCAATTTTTTGAATTGTTTCTTTTGTTTGCATTTCATTGATTTCAGTCCTGATTTTAATGATTTCCTGTCTTCTTCTTTTGGTGTTGGTTTGCTCTTCTTTTTCTATGGCTCTGAGATGTAGCATGAAGTCTTTTATTTGTTGAATTTTTCTTCTTTTAATGAATGAGCTTAATACAATGAACTTTCCTCTTAGCACTGCCTTCATGGTGTCCAAGAGATTTTGATATATTGCATCAGAGTTTTCATTTACCTCTAAGAATTTTTTTTATCTCTTCTCTGATATCTTTTGTTATCCATGTGTCATTCAATAGTGCATTGTATATTTTCCAGGTGTTGGAGTAGTTTCTATTTTTTAATCTGTCATTGATTTATAATTTTATTACACTATCATCAGATAGGATGCAGGGTAGTATCTCTATTTTTTTGTATTTGCTAAGACTTGCTTTGTGACATAACATATGATCTATTTTGGAGAAGGATTCATGTGCTGCTGAGAAAAAAGTGTATTCACTCATTGATGCATGGAATACTCTATATATGTCTGTTAAGTCTAAATTATTGATTGTTTTATTGAGTACTGTGGTTTCCTTGTTTAGTTTTTGTTTAGAAGATCCATCCAGTGGTGAGAGAGTTGTGGTAAAGCCACCAAGTATTATTGTGTTGTTTTCTTATTGATTTTTGTAGTTGAAAAGGATTTGTTTGATATACATAGAAGCTCCATTGTTTGGGGCATAGATATTTATGATTGTTATGTCTTTTTGATGTATGATTCCCTTAAGAAGTATGAAATGCCCTTCTTTATATCTTTTCACTAACTTTGATTGGAAGTCCATTTTATCTGATATGAGGATGGAAACTCCTGCTTGTTTACACGGTCCATGTGAGTGTTATGTTTTTTCCCACCCTTTCACTCTCAGTTATGGATGTCTTTTCCTGTGAGATGAGTCTATTGTAGGCTGTATATTGTTGGGTCCTTTTTTTTTTAAATTCAGTCTGTCAGTCTATGCTTTTAATTGATGAGTTTAGGCCATTCACATTCAGAGTTATTATAGAAATATGATTTGTAATCCTGTTCATTTTAATTTATTTTTGGTTTTTACTATGACTTGGTTTCTCCTTTGATTGACCTTTTTTTTAGTGTAGTTCCTCTCTTTGTATATTTTCATTGTTGGTTATCATTTTCTCATCATGGAATATTTTGCTGAGAATTCTGTGTAGTGCAGGTTTTCTTGCTGTAAATTCTTTTAGCTTTGGTTTACCATGGAATGTTTTTATTTCATCATCAAATCTAAAGCTCAATTTTGCTGGATATAAGATTTTTGGTTGGCATCCAATTTCTTTCCAAGCTTGGTGTATGTTGTTCCAGGATCTCCTGGCTTTTAGGGTCTAAGTTGAAAAATCTGCTGAGATCTGTATTGGCTTCCCCATATGTAATCTGATTCCTATCTCGTGGCCTTTAAAATTTTATACTTATTCTGTATGGTGGGCATTTTCACTATAATGTGCCTTGGTGTAGATCTGTTTTAATTTTGTTCATTTGGTGTCCTGTAAGCCTCTTGTATTTGATTTTCCAATTCTTTTTTATTGTGGCATAATGTTTCTGATATTATTTCATTTAAGAGATTGTGCATTCCTTTGGTTTGAAATTCTGTGTCTTCTTCTATCCTGATAAATCTTAGATTTGGTCTTTTGATGCTATCTCATAATTCTTGTATGTTCTGTTCATTATTTCTTACAATCTTCACTGTATGGTCTACTTTATTTTCAAGATTGCATATTTTGTCTTCATTATCCAAGGGTATGTCTTCCAAGTGATTAGTCTGCTAGCAATGCTTTCTATCGAGATTTTTTATTTGGTTTATTGTTTCCTTCATTTCAAGAATTTTTGATTTTTTTTTCACAATCTCTAGCTCTTTCTTAAAGTAATCTTTTGCTACCAGAATCTGCTCCCTTATTTCTTTGTTGGTCTGATCGATGGTTGCCTTTATTTGCTCTCTTATTTCTTTGATGGAGTGATGAACTTTTGTCTGTATTTGCTCACTTAATTTGTTCTTTAATTTGCAGATCATTTTAATTATGTACATTCTGAATCCTTTCTCTGACATTTCATCAACGTCAATGGATTCTATGTGCTGTGAATGGATTCTATGATTGTAGTATCTTGGTTTTGGGGGGGGGGCACTTTCTTCCCTTGTTTTTTTTATGTTGATTATGTATCTTTCTTTCTTGTAATGCTGATCTGAGATATTGCAATTTGTATCCTATTATCTTGTAGTGACACTACAGATTACTTGTATCTCACCTTGGAGTTCATTTCTAGTCCCCAGCAGGTGACCCCAGATGGACACTACTCCCACTAAAGATGTTGGTGGCAGTAGTGGAGGTAACTCAAGATGGCAGTGGTAGTGTTCTTGGCTGGGCTCCTACGGCGGTCCCTGAAGGTGACCCTAGGCCTTTGTTTGTGCTCCCTCCAGTCAGCAGGAACTCTGATGCAGAACTGAGGGTGGTCCCTGGCCCCACTTATGCCAGATCTCCCACAGGGGTCCCCGGAGGCAGTCCTTCCCCTAGGTCTGGGTTCCCCTGTAACTTGTGGCTAGCAGTCTCTGGTCTGCCCTTAGCTGGGCTCCTGCAGTGGTCCCTGAATGTGGTCCTGGGCCTTGGCCTGTGCTCCCACCAGTCGGCAGGAACAATGGTGCATAACTTCCTTTTATGCTTTTTTAAAAATATTTTTCAATTTGTTGTTGATGGACTTTTATTTTATTTATTTATATGTGATGCTAAGAATCAAATCCAGTGCCTCACACATGCAACACAAGTGCTGCACCATTGAATGACAACCCCATCCCCTTTT
>PVHX01025518.1:0-22252 GCA_004024805.1 Geosciurus inauris | reverse complement strand
ATGACAATTCTGTATGATTTCACTTCCATGAACTTTCTAGAGTTATTAATTTACAGAAAAAGAAAGTGGAATGGAGTGGGGGTCACCAGGGGCTGGGGGTGTAGGAAATGGGGAGTTACTATTTACTGGATATAGAATTTCTGTTTTGCAAGATTAAAACACTGTGGAGACTGGTTTTATAACAAAGTGAATATTTAATTCTACTGAACTGTATACTTGGACATGGTTATGATGGGAAATTTTATGTTACGCATTTTTCACCATAATAAAAATTTTAAAAATTGCTCATCTATTGTTTCTGTGTTTTCATGCTCACTAAAGTACAAAATTCCAGTAGTCTCTGTGACTGAGAAGAGAAATTTTTTACAAAGTGCAAATAATAGCTAAGCATTAATGGGTACTTACTCCATGCTAAGTACTAAGAATTTTATATTTACTATCTCATTTAATCATTGCTACTGTTTTATAAGGTAGAACTACAATTATCCTGACTTTACAAAGAGAAAAGTAATAAACATATCCTAGAATTAACGAGAAATTTAAAGCTTAATTCTTAATGAACCCTAGCTTTGTATTTAAAACATGTTAAACCATGACAACCACTTCCACAATTTAAACTATTTATCTTCAAACTTGTGTGTGATGCAAGTAGAAGAAACAGAGACCCTCTGAGTCCACAAGTTACTTAGCCTGCCTGAGTTCCAGTTCCATCATTTATAAGTTATCTCCTAGCAGGCTGAGAACAAGGTTAGGTTAGTGGATACACATAAAGCATCCAGTACGCAAGACTTGTGTTCAGTAAATGGTAACTATCAGCATCGCTATATATAAATGTGGATTATTCACAATCTTAACTACAAGAATAAAATGATGCTGTGCTCCTAACTCTTTCCCCGGCATCCTTCCGATCACGGTGGGCAGAGAGTGGAAATTTAGGCCAAGACCTGGAGGAGAAGCTGTGGTGTGGTGGCTTCATGGAATGAACCTTGCTTTATTCTTGTGGCTGGTCCACCACTGAACCCATGTCTGGCATTCTTGACTTGATTTCTGCTTTGCTCACTGCCCAAACTTCCCAACCAATGACCCAGTCCTCACAGGTCACTGCTTAATCCCAGGCTCCTTAGCATAGGATTCCATACCTCCCCGTGTATACCTCCCTGCTCCTGGACTGTGGGCTATTTGCCACAGTGGGCTTGGTCAGGAGCTTGTATCCCAGAGCATGGTCGGGACCCCGCCCTCACCTCCCCACAAAGCTTTGCTTAAGTTGTGCTTTTCTTTGAAAATAGAGCTCCAGGTTACCTATCTGAGCAGCAAACATATTTGCACCCTGGGAGCCCATTCCAAAAGCAACGGAGTCCTGACCTTCTGCCCTCTCTGACTAGCCTGGACTTGGCTTTCTCTGCTGGGCTTCTCTGGCCTCCTCCAGAATATGGAGGTACAGGTTGTTCACACACTCGACTGCTCTTTTCCCCAACTTGACAGAATTAATTTAGTTATAACTCTTCATAACCTTTCACTCTGTAACACTTTCTAACTCTGCTGTTTCTACTCTTCTTCTCTTCTTTGGGTGAGAAAGACCTCCATAGTCCAAATTCTGGCAAAATAACTCTTAGATTGTTTTTATAGTCCCAAAGTGGTACTTCTTTGTTACAGCCCAATATTCCTAAATTTTGTTCCAAGTCTCATTATTTTACATTTATAAATATCGGGTTGTATTAATTGGTTCCAGCTTTAAAAATGTTCCATCAGAGGTTATTTTCTGCTATTTTGATAGTGGTTTTCAAACCTGGAGTGCTGAAGCCCTGATGCGGGCCACATTCTGCAGGCATCCCTGAAGGACTGATGTACAACGGAAAAGATACACAGGTTCTGGACTTGGCTGTGTGCTTTGAAGACTGTACTGGCCATAATAGCTTCAAAGAATTTCAACAAGTTCCTAAGACATGACCTTCCCTTTCCGAAAACCACGTTGGCCAGGCTTGCCTTAATCAAGCTGTGCTTTTCTAAGCATCCTTTTACTTGATCTCCTGCAGCAGTTTTTAATACTTTCCCTACAAGTGAAGTTAAACTAACTGGCCTGTAATTTCCTGGTGTGTCCCTAAGCTCTATGAAATAACGGCATTAGGTTGGCTACCTTCCAATTCTTCCAGAATTTTTTTGTTTTGTTTTAAAACGCAGGATTGAAAAGGCCAGGGAATGCTTCCTGCCTCCCCGCTCCTTCGTTTCTTCCATGACATACTGCTCTTTCTATTCCCAGTAGATCTGCCATTTTAATAACTTCAAACCTCTTAAATGTTTTCACATATTATTTGTTCCTATCTCTGAAGCATGAGTTTTCCATTTTTCATTTTGACAAGGGCCACCCCCTAAAACAAGGGCTTACAATTTTATTGAATAGACTGTTAATTTGAGGCACCATCTAAGAAATGAGTTTCACGTTAGGAATCTGGAAAAGAGTATCAAACTAGATTACAATTAAATCTGTGCTCTTACTTATGAATTATTATAAATACATGCTGAGAAAGACTGGAAAAATATATCTATACATCCAGGAAACAGGAACCCCAAAAATGGAACTGATACATCTGGGTATACTAACCCAGTGCACTAGCAAAGTGTCTTAAAAATGTGATGAAATGAATAAGATTTGAAGACATCACATTTGTATTCTGCATGTTTTAAAGCAGCATTTAGTATATTATTTTAAAATGTAATAACAGAAAAATCTTTTCATTTTTAATGATCTCTCAGTTGATGAGATATAAGTTGAGATATAAGTTCCTATTTCATATTGATATGAATAAATAGAAAAATTAATAATTATTTGTATTTGCAAAAATGTCCCATGTCACATGATCTTTAGGATTGTCCAAGACCTTTATTATATAGGAACTTTGAAAATTAACTATTTTGAAAAAAGTTAGCCATGAAGTAGGGCATAAAACTCTGTATTCTTTATGGACAATTTTGTTTTCAATAGGTTTTTTTTACTTTTTGTTTATTCAGGGACCTAATTGGTCTTTTCTAAGTATGTCAATCACAGGCACATAAACCTCAGCCTACGTGTGGATGGAAGCGCATATCCAGGTAGGGAGGAGTGGTGATCACCGTCATGAAATGAAGGGAAACATAGAGTGGAACCCCAAACAGTTAGGACTGGTGACTCTTATTTCAAATTTGTTGGAGAAACAAACAACTGCCCCAATAATAGCCTTTTCTTTCAGTTTAACAAAGTCACAATGTCAAGTCTGAAATTTGCACGCTTACAGTGTTCATGTACTGTGTATCAGATTTAGTTGCATGTGGGAGACTTTGGATTTATAGTATATATAGGCCTCTCATCAGGAAATTTCAATTGGTTTTGAATGACTGTTAAAAGTTTCCTTTTAAATTATGATCTAGACTGCATATCTGCAAATGAGCAGGTCAGTTTCTCCATGTGGGCCATGAAGCATATACACAAAAAAATATTTGTGCATATTTAGCAAGTAAAGATAAGGTCAGCTATGAATTTAAAGCATGCACTTTTCTCCAGTGTTTGAAATGTTTTCTTATAGATTTCTCACTTTAGGGCTTTAAAATTAAAATTCATAAATGTACAGGATTTATCTTTCCTATTTAGTGCATTTTGTACCATGGAACTATAAGATCTTTACATACTCATTCAGTCTTCTTCTATTTCCCTGGCTTTGCTTGGTCTGCTCACTTTTATTAGCACACCCTTTTCTACATGTAGATGGCAAAATGAAATGCTTTGAGACAGACTAAAGAGAAACTCGGTTATGGTAAAGTGGAAAAACTTGAGACTATGTGTTTAACCACGGTTAAATCCAAGTACTTTCAATTTCTAATTTAAATTTTCTATTCAGTAGACTTCTTACCTTCTCTATACCTCCATTCTCCTATGTGTAAAATGGAAACATTTATATTTCCTTTTAGAATTGTGATGTGGATTAATTAGGATAATTAATTAGGTTTAATTAGAATAATATTTTTAAAAGATAAGAATTATCAGGCCCCTATATTTTTTATTGGTTCTTTTTAGTACTACATGACAGTAGAGTCCATTTTGATATAATTATACAAGCATGGAGTATATCTTATTCTAATTAGGACCCCATTTTTGTAAATATACATGATGCTGAGATTCTCTGTGGTGTGTTCATATATGTACATGGGAAAGTGATGTCAGATTCTTTCTACTGTTTTCCCTATTCCTATCTCCCCTCCCTTCCCTTCATTCCCCTTTGTCTAATCCACTAAACTTCTACTCTCCATGCGCACCACCCCATATTGTGGATTAGGTTCTGCATATCAGAGAAAACAAGTGACCTTTGGTTTTTTGGGATTGGCTGATTTCTCCTAGTGTGATAGTCTCCAGATCTACCCATTTACCAGCAAATGTCATAAAAGTCATTCTTCTTTATGGCTAATACTGCACTCTGTATATATACCACATTTTCTCTATCCTTTTGTCTGTTGAAGGGCACCTAGGTTGTTTCTGTGCCTTAGCTATTATGAATTGTGCTGCTATAAACATTGGTCTGGCTGAGTACCATAGTATGCTGATTTTAAGTCCTTTGGATATATACCAGGGAGTGGGATAACTGGGTCAAATGGTAGTTCCATTCCTAGTTTTTTTGAGGAATTTCCATACTGCTTTCCAGAATGGTTGCATTAATTTGCAGTCGCATCAGCAATGTCTGAGTGTTACTTATTCTACACATCCTCACCAACATTTATTGTTATTTGTATTCTTAATAATTGCCATTCTGACTGAAACAAGATAAAATCTCAGTGTAGTTTTAGTCTGCATTTCTCTAATTGCTAGAGATGTTGAACACTTTTTCATGTATTTGTTTTCCATTCATATTTTTTCTTCTGTGAAATGCTTGCTCAGTTCCTTTGCCCATTTATTGATTAGGTTATTTGTTCTTTGGTGTTCAGTTTTTTGAGCTCTTTGTATATCCTGGAAATTAATGCCCTATCTGAGGTCCAGGTGGCAAAGATGTTCTCCCATTCTGTAGGCTCTATGTTTATGTTCTTGATTGTTTCCTTTGCTGTGAAGAAGCTTTTTAGTCTGATGCCATCTCATTTTCTTGGGGGGGTGGTTACCAGGATTGAACTTAGGGGTAATTAACCATTGAGCCACATCCCAGCTCTATTTTGTATTTTATTTAGAGACAGGGTCTCACTGAGTTGTTTAGTGCCTTGGTGTTACTGAGGCTGGCTTTCAACTGGCAATCCTCCTGTGTCAGCCTCCTGAGCTTCTTGGATTACTTATTGATTTTTGATTTTACTTCTTGAGCTTTAGGAGTCTTGTTAAAGAAGACAATTCCTGAACAAACACGTTGGAGTATTGGGTCGGCTACTATCTTTTCCCTTAATGCCATCTTCTCCATAGAAACTTCTGTGGATTCCACCCTTCCCTCCTATGCCTTCCACTCTTTCTTTTTAAATTCCCATAACACTTTACCTGTCCCTCAAGAACTTCACTATTTCCAGCATTGCCTTATTCACTCATTCAGCAAATATTTGTTGGATGCTACTATGTGCCAGGATTATGTACATATAGATTCTCAAAATGAGAGTCTTTGTGACATTCATATTTTTTCTTCTCTCTTCATTGGATAGACAGTGCTTGAGAAAGCATGTACTTGCTAATAGTTGGTAAAACTGGCTAATATATAGTGCAGGCAGTATCCGTACATCCATTTTCACACGTGTTCACATCCTTGGCGAGGATTGTGTGTTGGAAATAGTGCTTAAATATCAGTGTGTGGGATCATCCTCATTCATATTATTGAACAATAACAATAAATTAGTAGTTAGCACTTCTGAGAATACATACAAAGGAGAATATTCTCTTTTCCTTCCTACCTGAGTCTTTGGAGTAATTCTTACTAGAGAAAAACAGTCTTCAAAAAGAGAAGGTGAATGAATAAATGAGCTGTAGGAAAGTCTCTGTGGAATTCTATTAGCACAAATCTGAGCAGGTTTTCAAAGAATGATGGTTTATAAATAAAGACTCTCTCATATATACAATATCATGGCTAGATGAAATTCTAAGGTTTCAGGGGAAATTACAGCATTTCAAATGGGGCTGTGTGTACACAACACCAAACCATCCAAATGAAACCTTGAGCAAATCACTTAGGAATGTGGTCTTTGCTAGCCCAGACATTTTGAGTGCTCACTGGAAATGTGTAATATGGTTCTGACATTATTTTACTACTCATGGATAAACCAAAGTGTAGTGAAATCTCACTTTAATTGGCGGCTCCTAATCAACCACAGGCTAGGAAGCCTGGAAGCCAAATTAGTTAATTGTGTTTAAAGAACAACTAGGCTCTGATTGAAGGCCAATGAAAGTGTCCTACAAGGAGAAATAAATATAAGCATTTAAGTGCATTGCCTTTATATATTTATATATTTTGAATCCTCCCTTCCCCCCAAAAAACTGGAGGTCTAAAAGGAAACAGGACTCCATGAACTTCCCATGTATCAAGCAATTTTGTTAGAGTAGCTATTCTTCCCCCATTGAGGAGTTTCCTTTCGGAGCAAGATGTCCTAAATAGGTTTCTGAGGAGTTTACCTGTGTCAGGTATCCCATTCAAGACTTTAAGCGGAAATAGGCTCATCAGCAGGTCGTCCACATGGCTTGAAAGCCCAGATGTTCCAAAAGATTTTGGCTTCGGGAGCTCTTGCATGGCCACCACTCATGACAACCCTGGTGCTTTATGAGCATCACCAGTGGCTTTTCAGCTTACCTGGGGCAAGGTAGCAGGTGACAGAGTCCCTGGAAAGGTCCTCAGTGTGGAGGAACTGAGACTGGGAAGATGCCCTCTTCCCTAGCTGTGTAGTCTGTCCTTGGCTGGCGCTGAGCAGGAGCCTGTGTTTGTTTTATGTTCTTCATTATTTTTGCTACTGCGATTGATGTTAAGGAATGTCGGGTACACCCAAGGTCCCATCTCTGTGGTGCTCCATTCTCCCTTCCCTTTCCTTCTGGAACCATTCAAAAAAGGGTATGTGAGCGGGCGTGGGAGGCTTATTGCCCAAATGCTCCACTGGAAGAGTGTGGGAGAGCCAGATGTGAGAGGGACCTCCCCTGAGTGAAGAATATGCAACCGAGAGTCCCAGCACATATTGGGGAGGAATGGCTCTCGAACTTAAATCTGAATTTGTAGCATTGTGCTATCCCACATCCAAGTCAAAATGCCCATCCACATTAAATGTCAAAACTGGCCTGTTATCATCTCTGATTTTTTCACTGAGCATCTTTGAAGAAGAAAGAATTCTTTGGGAGGCTAATTGGTCCCAGGCCCAAGAATTGGATATGAATGTCTATGGCCACTTCAGAAGAAAAATCCCAATATTTTAAACCCAGGTATCACACAAGTTTTCAACCGAAGCACACACATTTAGAACCTCGTAATGAAAGATAGGAGGCATGATGTTTGACTCCTATAGCAGAGAGTGTTTCCTATGGGAATGAGAGCAATTTAGCAAAAGTTAATGCCATAAAATTCACAATACTATCGATTGTGAATAAGTACAGTGACACTTGGATAAACTCAGATAGTACTCAAGCAATACTAAAGAGCTCATTATAGAATCATCCCAGAGCTGAGAGACATAAAAACTTTATTAGTCATCAACAAAATAAAGTGCAAACAAATTGGTCTCAGAAAGATCCAAAAAAATCTTTGTTTTAGGTCCACAGAACCATAAAATAGTGCCTGACACATTGTGATATTCCAATTAATCACTGGATTTTTATAGTTTCTTTTAAGTGTAAGATAGATGTCAACAAGGCAGGGTGAGAGAAAATCTCGTACTGAGTGTGAATTCGGAGATCTGTGCACAAGCCAGACTTTTGTATTGAGTAGCTGCTAGAAATGGATAAATTTTCAATCTGACGAGTATCACAATTTTCACATTGATTAAAGTTGGATGTAAGATGTGCACATACTGAAGGGAAACTGTTCCAGCCTTATATGGGAAACTCTTGTTTCTTTTGTGAAACCAGCACTTAGAATTGCACTAATAACGACTCTCTTTGATACCATCACCTACTCAGTAAATGTCCTGAAAAACTGTGACCCAACACTTTTGTATAAAGCAGTTTCCAATTCCTAGTTTTTAATTGGACACAGTGATGGCATAAACAATCTAGGACAATTTGATTCCTAAACAAGAATTTTGCTTAAAAGGAGGCAGATTTGTTTTGTCTGTGTGACTATCAGGAATGGACATCTTCAATTAGGAACAGGAGTTGACTTTCAAAAAAAAAAATGAATGAAAAAAGGCTTGCTATCATATCATTACTTCAATTCTCATTCTCTGAAAATCAGAATAATCTCTTCGAAAAAAACTTTCACCTACCTCATGAAATAATGGAAGATTAGAGGATGCAGGCTTTTTTGCCTTTTTAGATGGTACGGTTCCAACAAGTTCACCTATTTCATCGATCTGTAAGAGAGTTAAATTTACTTAAAAAGAAAAAGACAGACTTAAAGAATACTCATATACAAGCAACAACTTTCAAACCTTCGGGTGACTTAAGCAGTTGGGGAACCTAGTAAGGAGGGGCTCTTAATTACCTGGAGCATTTTCAGCCACCCAGGTAAGCTGTTAGTAATTGTATAGGCAAGCGCCACCTGACAGATCTTCTCTGTTGTCATCCTCATCTGACCTCTGACAGCTACATTCTCTGTCAGCTTCGTTTGCCAGTAAGTCATGTACTTTCTGGAAACCTTATTTAGTCTAGTCTTTTGTTATTATTTAACCTTTTATTAAATAATTCCTCACAGAACTTAACATGGTGCCTGAAACAGCCTCAGAAATCTTGGCCAAATGAATGAATGTTGAGTGGCTGACCTTAATGAATGAAAATTACTTCTTCCTGATCAAACACTTCAAATTTATTCTAACTATATGTTGATTTAAAGTGATCCACCAGTATTTACAAAACAGTGCAAGCATATGATCATTTCATTAATTGTATGATTTTAGCCCATTGAGGGGTATTGCAGTGGGAAGAAAGGAGGGAGTACCTGCTGGAGGATGTCATGCCATGATGCTATGCTGAAGAGTCTACGCTGAGGGGCTTGCACAGCCAGGGTGAGGGCTCCAAGGAGAAGGTCATCCTCTATCTGGTTTCCAACCACGAAGGCGATGGAGGCCTTCCAGTCGTTCTGTTACAAAATCAGACGGAATTAGATGCTAAATGTTTCTGACTGGGTGATTGTGTGGGCTTCTGCTATAAAACAGGATTTTTTTTTCTATAAATGTTACCTTAAAAGACGGGGTTGACCTTGAGGTATAAGTGGGTCTTTGACTAGTCACAAGGGGGCAGTATTGGGCCAAATTTCATGTAACTTGATTAGAAACCAGTTTTCTGGAGAAACTGTTTATTTTTTTTTACTTTTATTTTTTAAAATTATTTGAGGAAGATAATTTTTTTAAAAAAATGACATTTTCACTAGCATGCTTCCCAAGAATAATGTGCTGTTGGAAAGCAATAGTTCATTCCTTTGTCACAGATAGTAAGATGTAGTCACAGAAGCAGGAATCTGTTTTGTAACCTGGTATATCTTAAGATTCTAAATAGTGTTAGGAATATAGAAAAAGCTCAAAAAACAATTGTTAAATGTTGGGTAATAGTTAATGAGAAGTGGAGCACATCTTTTCCTCCTAATGTAACACAAGAATATTATTGCTCATTCACAAAAGGGGTTCTTTCCAACTCTAGGAAAAAGGCTAAAACATCATACTTGGATGTGAAATTTGTGTCAAATAATTTAAAGAAAAAAGTTACGAAAGAAAATGATCTCATTCAGTAGTTTCTTTCTTTCTGCTTATTGTAATTTGAATTCTGTTGGGAAGTAATTCCCTGGGAGATTAAGAGCAGAGTTCATGAATTACCCACTGTGTGGTGCTGGAAAAAAGGAAGCCTGTCATGCTTTTGAACACCAGCAATCTTAAGGGGAGATGGAACACGTGTACAAGACAAAGACTTTAGAAAAGAGAGATAACAGTGAGAGAGGGCACTCTAACCATGTGGTCCCTCTGGGTCTTAGTTTTCCCCATTTAAAAAAAAATGAACGGTTTGGATGAGGGTGGTGTCTAAGCTTTGCTCTAGCTCCTCTCTAGAGATCTGATTTAAACAGAGTGAAACCTACTCTTGGTGGATGCCAAAACAATGTCTAAGAAGATTTGAAAAGGTCACACAAATTTAGTGAAATGCCTGATTTTGTGTAGTTCTTTCTGGTTTCTGTCCAGTTCATAATCAGGTTGATGACAGAACTAGGGTATAGGTGGGAGGAAAGACCTTGTGCAAACTCTTTCTTTCCACCAAATAGTGGTTGCCCTTAAATGCTTCTATTTTTCCATGGAAACTTATTATCTAACAAGACCAAAACATAACCACAAGTAGAAGCATAAAATGTATATTTTATTTATTAAGGCATGGCTATATATGCATGTGTGCATGCAGGGAGGTGTTTTGACTCTGAGTTTATTGAGTTCAGAACATTCTTTTTTGTCTGTTAATTTGCCATAGGATGACCGAGCAGCTGTTTTTTAAATGTTCTGGTTCTAGAAATGCATTATTTAGGAAAAAATATTTTATCATCACAAATACCCTTTCCTGTGTTGCATGATTTTCTTTTTTCTTCTTCTTTTTTGGTACTGGGGATTGAACTCAGTGGTACTCAACCACTGAGCCACATTCCCAGCCCTATTTCATGTTTTATGTAGAGACAGGGTCTCACTGAGTTGCTTGGCTCCTCGCCCTTGTTAAGGCTGGTTTTGAACTTGCGATTCTCCTGTCTCAGCCTCCCAAAGTGCTGGGATTACAGGTGTGCGCCACCACGTCCTGGCTGTTTACATGATTTTCTTTTTTTTTGGTACTGGAGATTGAACTCAGGGCTACTCGACCACTGAGCCACATCCCCAGCCCTATTTTGTGTTTTATGTAGAGACAGGGTCTCGCTGAGTTGCTTAGTGCCTCGCCATTGCTGAGGCTGGCTTTGAACTCACGATTCTCCTGTCTCAGCCTCCCTAAGTGCTGGGATTACAGGCTTGCGCCACTGCGCCTGGCTTGCATGATTTTCTTACCTCTTGTCTGCTCCCTCCCCGAATCTGCTTCTCTAGTCATCATTCAAGGAGAAAAACCTCTGTCTTTCTCACAGTAAAGTACACATGGGTACTGGGAAGGCAATGCCTTAATGTTTTTGGCAGTTACAAAATTTCCAACACTGAAGATTTTAATGACCACCTTTAAGCCTCCATCCCGGTCCCTACTGCAAGTTTCCTTGCTGATATTTGAAAGTGAATGGTGACAAGAGGAGGCTGCCTCTCAGCTCTTTTGGAGACAATTCAGAAAGAAGACATTGTAGTCCATCACTACCTATCTGGCATCAAAGGCAGGTGTTGATTATGGCAGACCAAAAAAAAAAAAAGAGAGGAGAAGGAGGGAAGGAGGAAGCAACTAACAATTACTATGAATCTACCATGTGCCAGGCATATGTTATCTCATTGACTCTCTAAGTAACCCCATGGAATAAGTGCAGTAATACTTTATAGACAGAAAAATATAATCCCAGCACTTAGGGAGGTTGAGACAGGAGAATTGCGAGTTCAAAGCCAGCCTCAGCAACGGTGAGGCGCTAAGCAACTCAGTGAGACCCTGTCTCTACATAAAACATAAAATAGGACTGGAGATGTGGCTCAGTGGTTGAGTACCCCGAGTTCAATTTCCAGTACCAAAAAAACCCAAAAAACTTTATAGACAGAAAAACAGAGGTCTGCTGAAGTAAAACAACTTGTTCAAGGTCATTTTGGCAGAACCTCCTGGAGACTACGTGTTTTTACAGCTTTGTGATCATTTCAGTGGAGTTTTGGGAGCAAGCCATTGGGCTCAGAATGGCTTTCCATCATCCTTAACTTGGATCTGACAGACTACTTCACCATATTACTTTACTATCTATCCCACGTTACTGATAGGTGAAGATTTATATTACAAGTTAGTGTGTAGAGCCTTTAAAATGATTAAGTATTTAATCATTAAGTCATCATGTGGTCACTTTTAAAAAAATAATAGTTTTACAAAAGTTCAGAGGTTAAGGAAATTTCCCAAGGTTCTCTCTCTCTCTAAGCTCAGTGATCTTGTTTCTTTGCCCCAACGTACATTTTAACATGAGATTGTTCCTCCCATTCATTGTGCTATAAGGAAACTTGCTGGATCCCCAGGGTCACTTGAAACAGTTTGCCTCAGCTAAAATAGGTACGGAATTATTCAAAACTCTCTATGAGACCCTCTAGGGATCCAGGACACATCTATCTATTTAAAGGCTTCTAAAGAGTACAGCTGGGGCCCAAAAAGTCCCAGCTATAAGAACCCACAAAGCGCCTTCTCCAGAAATTGAATCTATTAGGCCAAATAGGACCCATGGAAGAGTTTGTCATAATTGTGGTTTAATTTTTAAACACATCGCCAGAATCCAGGTAAGCATGAACTGGCCCACTCAGACAGTAATAATCAAATCAAGAATGCGTAGAAAGAAGGATGCACACACTGCATGCCACAGCAGGGGGCAGCCAGATGCAAGGAAATGCACCGTGGTGGAAGAATGAAGAACAAGTCATTTCCCTTGTCAAATTGGAAAGAACGGCTGAATATGCTCTGCAAATATAGTTTCTGAATCTTTCCCTTGGTATCCCAGGGTCACCATAGTTTCCAAATTCCTACCAACTGACAGCAGTTGTAGAAATAGGAAATTGTTTTGGGAAAAAACAGACACAAATTAGATTTGGTAAAATACTATTGAAAACACCCCTCTACTCATAGCATCCTGATGTGCACTTAGAGTCCTTAAATTTAAATTCACAGGGAAGGAAGAAAAGTTAGTATAGAGAAAGTAAGTGTTGACCATTGGGAAGAGAAATGAAAGTATCAGGTGTGCAACCCCATTAAACACATGTTTGAATACAGCAGTGCTCCTACCTGTGGGTGGATTTGTGTAGACAAGTTGAAGAAGTTTGTGTGAAATGCGCATGCACTGAGAGAAAGAAACACGAATCATTTAAGAAAAAGTGCACTGAGTGTATTCCATGGTAAAGGAAGAGGGTTTTAGTCTGGCACACTTCAAACACCTTAGGAAATAAAATCAGTTCTCTATTACCTGGAGGCATATATTCTACATGATTATTGCTGAGCCTTGCCCCTAGTAGTTATTGATAAAGTCATTCAAAGGACGGAATGAAGTCATGTATGGACACAATCCATTACCTTTTATTTACTTTGCCAGTCTCACCTAATTTGAAGCCTGGCAGGAGGGCGTCTTAACCCAAACACTTGCATAGTAGTCTCCTAAGGCAAGAAAGTATTCTGTAAATGCAGAAAACCCGGCTCACACAAGTCTCCTGTCCCAGAGACACTGGGAAGATTTTGAACTATTTTTCTTTCATATAATGCAAATTCTCCAAATTTTAATTAGGCATTCCAGATTCTAATGTAATCATAAAAACCCTTTCAAAAACAAATGAAATGTAGCTTTTGGACAATGGGATTGTGATTGCTTCCTTCTGTTAGCACAGTAATCTGCTGATATAGGGAAAGACAATGCCAGGAAGTGCTAGCTCCCTTTTGCTGCCTTTGCTAGCACAGGAGGCCTTGATGACTGAGAGAGATTCCCACAGGCCTCCACCCAGGGCTAATTAGAGTCTGACGAACACCTGTATTAGGAGAGGATGTGTAAAAGCCTCGAATAAAATCAGGGCGACATTTTAAAAGTTAGGTTTTATTAAAAGCTATTTAACACTGTACAGATATGCAAACCTATCCTTTATGTCAATACTCCACTGGAAGGATAACCTTTTTGTTAAGTAGATTTATTGCCAAATGGATGGGGATTTGTGAATGTCTTTCTCATACTAGGTTTTTCCTTCAAAAGGAGTCTTGGATCTCCATCAGCAAAGGAGTGTTAGTGTGGGCTTTTGGCCAGCAGAAGAAATATTTTTATTACATAGAACTGACTGCTACAATTGTATTTGTTAAAAAGGGATTCTAACTGTAAGCTAAGGCGAATATATAAGTTAAATAATGGGCACTTGTTGTCATAGTATAAACAATCAGGATCGCACTTACCTAACTCTCCACTAAGCAAGTACTGACTATAGGCTCCTCTCTAATGGCATACTCCTCAGAATTTATCATGAAAATTAATTTGATGTATCATCATCATACTGTTAAATAAGCAATCTTTCTTTAGGGCTTGGTTCATGTGGCTGTTATATTTTTCAACTAAATTGCAAACTCTTTAGGTCAAAAATTATGTTTTATATACTTTTGCACCTTGTGGTGCACAGTAGTGAACAGGAAGTAGAGTAGGGCTCTACACATAAAGTTCTGTTGATTGGTATTTCAAAGCACAGAGTATACTTGGACACTGAGGATTTTTGACCCTCAGAATCATAAAGCACTGGAATGGTGCATGTCAGGAAGCTGTGAGGGTATGTAGTACATAGCCCTAAAGTTCCTTAGGGGGAGAACACGCTGTATCTGATTTCACATGATTCACACCAGGGCCAGTAACAAGGATTTTGGGGACTGGGCACTGGAGCCATTTTGGAAGACAAGTGTCCTGGTGTCAGTGACTTAGACAAGCAGCCAGATGAGAGGGGAGGGAGCAACTCCTCCAGATAGGAAGGGGAAAGCCTAAGATTCATTATCAATCTTGTCTACAGAACCACTCCTTCCTTCTCTTTCCCTCTTTCTGCCTCTCTTTCCCATCTCCCAGCAAAAGAGTCCTTGATGGCCTGCTCCTCTCTCCTTCTCTTGCTTACTACCAACAGGCTGCAAGCTCTGTGATTCCTTTCTCTTTCAAGGTGCCTTGGAAATTCTTATGAGCTTAATTCACAGTTAAAGAATATCAGGGTGTGAGGGTGAGAGAAGGGATAAAGAATGAAGCAGCACATAATATGAGTTGTCTAGGTACAGAATCTGGGAAAGGGATGCAGTCTTTTTTTTTTTTTTTTTTTTTTTTGGTACTAGACATTGAACTCAGGGGCATTCGACCACTGAGCCACATCCCCAGTCCTATTTTGTGTTTTATGTAGAGACAGGGTCTCACTGAGTTGCTTAGCGCCTCGCTGTTGCTGAGGCTGGCTTTGAACTCGCGATTCTCCTGTCTCAGCCTCCCTAAGTGCAGGATGCAGTCTTGATCCTGCCTGCGGCCCAGTAGACTGCCCGCCCCAGACTGACTTTCATATAGGCTGTGCTGGCGTCAGGGCCCAGAGCTCTTTCTAATTGTTCTTCATAACTGTTGAGACTGCCTCAGAGACATGGCCTACCACACATGGAGGGAGTAGTTTGCTACAAATCAGAGCGTTTACCTGGAAAACAAGTTCTTAAATCTTTAACAGCACCAGCCCAGGGAGAGCTGCAGGTTTAGGATTAATGTGGAGACTTTTGACTGAAAAAAACCATGGTTGTCTCTGAGAAAATACTAAGGAGGACAGAAGAGGATCTCTCCCTGTACTGCACACATATCCCAGCCAAAGCACACTCTGCATTGGGATGCTGTGTGAATTATTAGTTAAAGTCTGCTGATGTTGCTTCAGTGATAACTCAGGCTTAAGCATTATCCTTCCAGATGGACTCTATGAAGAGCATGTGACAAGAAGAAAGGAAGGGCTACTCCAAGAGAAGCTGGGGCACTACTCCAGGGCTTTCCTTTCCTCTGGATCATTCCTCTACATTCCCACTCAGGCATCTGCACACAGATTCCATGTGCTATGGAAGGTCCCCAGGCAGTCCCTGCCTGTGGGTGACAAGGTTCCCTCGCACTGCTGTGGCCCCTTGGAGGAGCAGAGGACATTGTGGCACAGTGATTAGAAGCCTGGGTTCAGAGGTCAGATTGCCTGGATTGGAATCTCAGTGGACCATTTGGGAATTCTCTGTGCCTCATGCATAAATGAAGATAATGACGATTCATACCTCTTGGGATTATTTTGAAGACTGGGTGAAAAAGCCTACAGGAAGTCCTTCTGAGCACAGCACCTAGCAGTTGTCAGAGTGACATCATAGGTATTATTCAGTAGCAGTGTATGTGTGTTGGGGTGGGTTCTGCTCTTATCAGTCATCAGAACAAACAATTATTCTATACATGCTGTTTCAAATGTGGAGAACTTATGGGTGAACTAAGAAAAGAATCAAACAGAATATCAACAATTGTGCCATTAAAATGAAAATACTTTGAATAATTGAAAAATAATTTGAATGACTCAATTTACAAAATAATTTTCTTTGCTAATAATAAACTTGTTAGCTGACATGTTCCTAAAATATCTCATGTCCTTGGAAGGGAGGACCAAAATCATGAACACACAATATTTAAAATTCCAAAGGCATGCAATTGTTTTGAGCTATGGGGAAGAATGTGAGAGTGTGGCAGGAGACAACTTTCAGTCATTTTGTGTCCCATGCAAATCTGTCAGAGAAATTAACCTATCTGTGGTAATTGATTATAACAACCAGCACCTCAACATTAATAACAAAACAAAATAGCAATCAGAGTCAGATGAGAAGACTCTGAGGTGCATTTTTCCACACTGGCTAAGGAGATGGTAAGCTCTGGGGCAGCTAGACATGGGACTGGGGTAGACTAATTTTTAGTAGAGATGTAGATCTGTTTATGGGCATAACATGAGCAAAAATGGATCTGTTGTTTACTATTTGAATTGTAAATACAGAGCCTTGGTATACCTCTGTCTGCAAATAAGACGGGCTCCCTCACCTGCAGTTCTATTCTTAGTCTCCAGAGCTCCTTACAAACCTTTCCAGAATCCACCATCACCTTCTTCTGGGTAGAATAAAATTTACCTGCAGCACCATCTATTCAACTCAAGGTCTTAATAATTGATTTGCTAATTAAATAAGTAAATATATCTCCAGGCTTTAGTGCATAGGACTGTTTTAAAGTATTTTTTTCTTCAGGCTATCTGCATTTTCCAAAAAGAATTCTAACAACTCCTGGACAAGTTCAAGGGATGTCGGGCTAATAGTGGTATTTCTGGCAATGGACTGGGTTGGTTGAAAAGGTTCTCCTAGAATCAGACCATCTAGACAACTTTCTATTTCACTCATGCGTCTGGAATATAGTAGCATTCAATAAACGTTTCTTGAACTTAGCAGCCAAAACCACAGACTAAAGAAAATTTTTACACATGCTTTAAATGGGAAGGCCTGAATATGTGACATTTTATCAGCCACTCTTAATACTTTGGAAGGAATCATGCCCCGAATCACGGAGCATTTGAATTAAAGAAAGTTCACTCCTTTGATGTTTAGACAACACTGTATTCCATGATGATATCCAGTAGTCTAGAAACAGCTTTACTATGTGTGCATACTCTATCTGGCTGATTTTCTTTGTCTTCACAAATATTAAATGTGATCACTGATTAAAATTATTGATGATCTGGTATAAAGATGTAGATCTCTGAAGGGGTGTCTAATTCTGCCTCTGTGATGTCTTAGCCAAATGACCTTGTACTTATCTTTGTGATTGTTTTCTCATTTGAAAAAAAAAGGATCTAATAATACAATTTTCAGAAGATTGCTGTGGGCCTTAATGAACTAATATACCTAGGATCATATTGTCGATTGTAAAGGTAAAATGTTGATATATGCAAGGGAAGTATTCTAATTTCCCATATAAAGTTCTGCAAAAGTAGGTTAAAAGAAGTGATTGCGTCTGTAATTTTGAATTTGGATATGTCCCTTGGATCTTCTTTGGACAGTGTAGCCTCTGGCTTATGCTGTTTTGTTGTTTTTCTTTCATTTTTCAGAGAGTCCTTGGCCCATCCCACCAATCTAGCACATGAGCCTGATTCAGTTTTGCTCCATGCATCAGAGAGTTTTAAGACAGCTATTAAAATACCACATGGAAAAGCTTTGCAGGGAATTCTACTCCACAGAGAAACCACAGAAACCACTACACACCTTAACTATCTCCCCACCCCCAACAGTTGGCTAAAATTACAGCTCCATTATGTTAGTATGATCCAACTAGTTTTATTGCTTGGAGCAAAATCTGAGGTCCAAAATGAACTTCAGAACATAAAAAGTAAGGCAAACCTCAAAAGGAAACAAGCTTCTTTGGGTTTTCAAACAAATATTACATATCAGAGACATTCTTCTAAGAGAGGAGACTAAGAAAAGCCAAGAGAAGTCCTGCTAATTGCTCCACAAATGTAAAATTGGAATCAGGGACTCTCCCCAAAGAAAGGAGATCTCTTTTCATCATCGTATATTAAAAGCTATAACCTTTCATCAACTTCTTTCTCAGACTTGAAACCTTCTTTGAGTTGCCTTGAGTTCCTTCAATGTGAGTCACTATCTTTCACATTAAAAATTAAGATGAATTTCCAAGACTCAATATTAGCTTGTTACTTACCCTACCATATATATCCCTTTGTTTTCCCACATTTCTTCATCTAATGTAAATGTGATTTATCCTCTAAACATTGTGGTGTATTTCATGAATTTGTTTTGCCTTGCCACTAAGGATACCCAAAAGAAAGAAAATAACCGACCAACACCCTTTCTACTGACCCATTCATGACAGGTAGCTGTTGTGCTTGGTTTTAATTAAGTCTCATGAACAGCTCCTTTTCTCTCAGTTAATGCAAATGTCCTCATTTATCATTCATTTACTACAAGGCCACTCACTGATAGAGTTTAGTTTCTGTATCTTTCTTGAGCACAAGACAGTCCTGGTTATAAACTGTATCCTATTGGCCTCAAATTTGGTGCAATGGCCAATAAATGACAGCATTTAAGCAACAAAGTTACAACCCTCATATTTTCTCTAAAACCTGGGAACAGTACAAAAAATACTTTGCCTGACTACACTTTCTGATTTTTAGGTTTCAAAATATGGTCCCCAAATTGTGGTGTGAAAAAAAGGGGGAAAGGAGCATACAAAGATGATCCAGGGGCAGTGCCAGAACTTCTAGAAAGTTGAGTTTGTATCATGGTAGTGGAGAATGATGGGGCTCCAACAATTACCTGGGGGTGTGTCAAAAAACCATAAGAATGTATCTCAGGCAGGAAGAGTGTCAGGGAATCTGTTTCCTGCCTCAATTCAACAAAAATGAGTAGTGGTTCAGCTCAATGGGCATTTATTAGTCTGCTTAAATGTGTTTAAAATAACAAACTAAATGTAACAGGAGTTTGGAAGTGAGCAAACCATGCTTTGCTTCTACTCATCTGTTGTCCTAGCTGGCTTTTATCAAGGGAGTTAGCATTGTGCTGCTCTCCAGAGCTGTGCCATCCAGCTGTCCTTACTTCACCAGCTGCTCAGGACCCAGGAGTTGTTCAAAGAAAACAAGAGACAGACCTGTCTCTGAACAAGAAAAATGGGGTAGATACGTGGAGGGTGAATGGTACTGATCAAGATGAATCAGTCTTGGTGGGATGGTCTTTTGGAAAGGAGTTTAAGGATGGAGTGGGGTGGGAATATGAAGCAGTTCCTGGGATCTTTCTGCCTAGAATTCCTGTGACTTTCTTCAGAGTGCCACTCAGCTGTCACCTATGTAAGGCAGACTTCTTAGGAGACAGATAAGAAGGAGAGAAGGAAGAGAGCTGGGAGGAAAGGTGCGGCTGAAGCCAGAGGAGGAGAGGTGCAGGTAGTCAGAGGCAATCAGAAGCTCTCCTGTGACCTTGGCAAGAGCAGTTCCATGGAGTGCAATTGCTTCCTGCTCATTCTCCCCCTCATGTAATCCTGCCACTCTCATAACTCACATTGCCTGTACAAAGCAAGCCTCATTTAAGGACCATGTGACAAAATAGAGCCAGTTGATGATTATGATAAATTTCAAGCCCCAGATCTAGTTATGGTTCTTAATTTTCTCCAATTACACAGGTACACGGAGTCTATTTATTGGATACATTGGGGTAGTAACTCATAATAATTATTCCTCTCCTATTGATTCCCTAATAGAGTTCTTACAATAGCTCTTTCAATGGTGAAATGAAAAGAGCACTGGATTTAGTATCAGAAAACTTGATTGCTAGTTCTGATTCCAACCACATGGTCTTGGAAAAACTTTTAAGTACTCATGATCTGGGCCTTGGTAAAATCATAATATTTAAGGCAGAGAGTCATTCATTCATTCAACTAATAGTGAGGAGTTATAGACATTGAAAAGGCATAATCACTACCTTTATACAGCATCACTCTGGGGCAGGGGGGAAATGGACAAAGAAGGCTGAAAATATATGTAAAAGCATTTTATAACTAGAAAGCAATGCACACAGTGTTTGTTTTTATTATATTGTTAACCCTGATGTTTTCACTAATAATTAATACTTACTATGTGGGCATCTATGCTGCATCTGCTGTCCTTGAAATGAAGGATGAATAACATAACAACAATAAGGCAAAACAAACTAAACATTTATATCTCGACTTGAATATAACCTCAAAACATTATGTTAAATTAAAAAAATTTCAGAGTTGGCTGATATGACGTGAAACCATTTGTATTCTCAGTCATCTTCACAGCCTCCATTTCTAGGGCAACATGTGCAACATGTATAACAGATACCCTCATAGAAAATGTTAATTATTAGTGAAATCATACAGTATTCATGGACATAGATAAATAAGTATAAGGGCTGAGAGGACATGTAATAAATTTCTGTTAGTTTTTGCTTCTGGACAGGAAGAGAAAGCAATAGAACAGAGAAGGGTGATGAGAACCAAGCGTTCCACTTTTTTATTCTTAGTGTTTATTTAAAAAAAATAGGAAAGAATTTTTTGTGAGGGTACACATATGCTTATTATATTATTCTTTGTAGCTTTTCTGCATTTAAAAAAAAAGTAGTGGAAAAAAGTCTGTGCTCTCAAAAGCCCCACAATCTTGTAGAGGAGACAGATGTGTGAACAATTATAATATAGGGTGGTAAGCAACATCCTAGACCCCCTCTCTCTTTGCATGTCAGGAAAAGCCTCATGGGCAATCACTACCTTGCAGTAGTGGAGGAAGCTCTTTGACCACGTCCCTCTTGTCCACCTTCTGTCTACACAGTGGCCATACTTCTGCCTGCCTCTGGAGCAGAGCAAGGCTTTGGTGCCAAGGATTCCTACCTTTTTCATGTTTTTGTCTCAATGCATTCTTTATCAGTCTCAAGAACTTGCTTCTTTTTCTTAGGCTGAGGAAGATATTTGGAGCTTTCCTGGCAAATAACCTCCTCCAGGCAAATTACCTCCTCCATGACTTTATTCCTTCTGTTCTTCCATTTCTCCCTCTGCATATTTCAATCCCTTCCTCTTTCCTATCTATCCTATTTTACATGTTTCTATTGAGTCACCTCCACCTAATCCTAGTCTCCTTACTAACCATTTCCCTTTTTTTGATCTTTTCTTCATAGTCAAACTCCACCAAACAGGGGGCCTATACCTGAAGCTTTCAATCCAGATAAGCCACAGGTCCTTAAAGCCTATAGTGTTGATTCCACTCTTTCCCTCTCCACCAGCAACCCGATAAACACCCTATGCAATTGTATCCTTTGAGATCTGATGATATTCGCATTACTAGATACAGCTGCCTTCCCTATTCTCTCTAGGTGCCACAGGTGGGAGATCTGAGCACCCATTTCTTTCTTTCTTTTTTTTTTTTTTTAAATTTAATTATTTTATTTAAATGCGTTTCAAGTCATAGTACATATACAGAGCTCAGTTTTTCCATTTCTCTGGTTTCAAATCAGATAGAGTCACATTATTTGTGTCTTCATACCTGCACCAGGGGCAGTAATGACCCTCTCAATCAACCATCATTACTATACCCATTTCCCTTTCTTTCCTCCCACCTCCCCCCGCTGCATACAGAGCTCCTGCATTTCTGCTATGTTTCCCGTTCCCATCCCCCTTATGTATCCTCATCCACTAATCAGAGAGAACATTCGGCATTTGGTTTTTGGGATTGGCTTACTTCACTAAGCATAATGTTCTCCAGTTCCATCCATTTGCCTGTAAATGACATAATTTTATTTTCTTTTGTTGCTGAATAATATTCCATTGTGTATATGTACCACAGTTTCTTTATCCATTCATCTATTGAAGGGCATCTGGGTTGCTTCCATAGTTTTGCAATTGTGAATTGTGCTGCTATAAACATTGAGGTGACTGCTTTATTGTAATGTGCTTTTTTAAAATCTTTGGGGTATAGGCCGAGGAGT